>JAVSCE010021063.1:0-100593 GCA_032199065.1 Smutsia gigantea
ACACTTTGCATAAGAGAAAACATTCAGAAAAAGTCATATTGAAAAAAATTATTTCCTTATTAATAGTTACTAGAAGTTTAATACTGTTTCCTATCTCAGCTTACTAATTTCATGCAATGTAGAATTCACATTGAAAAATGTATTACTATATATTACATTTTTACAAAGATCTATGCATGCTAAAGTGATAAAAAGCAAACTACATAAAGTATGAACAGTGTACTACTAGTTACTGGGATATACACAGCTTATCTTTGGAGAGGTTACACACCAGAAACTGATAAGAAAGGCTATCCTTGGGAAAGGGAACTCTTACGAATTATTTTCCAAAATTTTTTTTCTCATTTAAAATATACTGTGATCACCACATACATTATCTCAGACTTCAGTTAACTGCACTAATAGGCAAGATAGGAAAATTATATAATGAAAATGGGTACTTGAATTATTACACTAGTTTCGCATACTATTTCATTATTTACCTTTTAAAATACTGATGCGTCACACAGAATGCAGGTAGTGAACAAGCTGCAGCTTAAGTCTCATTTATCACACAACTATGCCTCCCTAAACAGAAATGATACGGTATGCTGTGCCAAGTGGAATCAGAATTATTTAAGAGCATTATCACTGAATAAATGCCCACATTAGTATGTCACTGCCCAAACCGGGAAGAAGAAATACTGAATATCTGGTTTTGGGGTCTGCTGACCCACCTTTAAAGATATCCAGGGAATAGCCTTAAGAAAAACACATACCATTTTTCCTCCACTTCCACTTATAATTTGGTATAGTATTCATCAGAAAATGGTAACATTTAGCATTTGTTCTTTAGAAATAAAAAGGAATTTAACATCTTTTCTAAAAAACCAACATGTTTTAATTTATGAACAAAATTGGGATATATGGACCCCCCAAAAAATGATGCCCAAATGAAAGTGACCCAGGAAACTGTCCCTCTTAAATTATAAACCTGTTTGATGGTTAACAACTAGGTTTATGCAGTTTTGTTATTATTCTCTCAATTGCCCTTTACAGCAGAAATTCCTTTATAGTCCATTACACAGCAGCTAAGATACTAAAATTCAGTAATTGTTTTATGGGATAATAAACTAGTAATATGTAAACTTTCAGACTACACCCCAGGCAGCAGATGGTCACAAATACACATCCATGATTACTTAGAACAGCTTAAAACAGGCTACTACAAGCATAAACGTCTTAAGAGCTTGTACAAATACTGCATTCTACCAGATATATATACACACATAAGTAGTAGCTCTAATTTTTTTAGAATTATAATTTACCCTCAAATTTTTGAAGTTTTAAACGATACTCCAAAAAAAATTGCCAGGTTTATCTTCTGACTTTTCACACCTACTCCAACACTGCTGTGTACTTAACCTAGGGGTAAGGAGGCCCCAAAGCTGACCCTCTGTAATGTACATGTTATGAATTGACAACCCATCAACTGAGGCAATTGCAGTGTCCTTTTGATTTCGCAACATCAAGCTCTTTGGTAAAACACTGTAATTTCAAATAGTTAATCCAATGGTTAAAAATAGATCCCTGATGAAAAACTTTCCTCAGAAATACTGCAGGATAATTTACAAGACCCCTCCTAATACCAACCTAAATTACATGGATTCTGTCACAAGAAAAAGTAATTCTAACATGCAAATTAAGTAGCACTATTAGATACCACCTTTAGAAGAGAAGCCATTTTGTATAAAATGGTTTCAACACCATTAAAATAAACTACCACCCACAAATGAAAGGAAAACTATCTCTAAGGTCAAGGAATGTTTAATTACCTCAAGACAAAGACTGTCAAGTATAGATTCTCTTAACTATGCTTAAATGGATGCCTAGAAATCATCTATGAACTTGTTAAAACTAAAAATTCCTGGGCCCCGATTTCTGAGTATCTAATTCAGTGGGTTGGGGTACGGCCCCAAAAATTTTTAACTTCAAAGAACTTTGGAGAGAAACTTTTATACGGTGATTTGGAAAGCTCTCCAAGATATACTGTCAAGTATAAAAAAGCAAGGGGCAGAATAGTATATAAACAGGATGCCCCTACATCTGTGTTAGAAGAAAAAAAAAAACCAATGTGTGAAAGAATACACACTTATACCAGCTTGTAATACACATTAAAAAAAGGAAAAAGAAATGGAAGCACACAGACCTCCGAACACAAGGGACCCAATGAGGACAACACCAAGACATATAGTAATTAAAACAGCAAAGAAGAAAGACAAGGATAAAGTATTAAAGGCAGCCAGAGAGAGAAAAAAGATTACCTACAAAGGAAAACGCATCAGGCTATCATCAGACTTCTCAACAGAAACCTTACAGGCCAGAAGAGAATGGCATGATACATTTAATGTTATGAAACAGAAGAGCCTAGAACCAAGAATACTGTATCCAGCACAATTATCATTTAAATTTGAGGGAGGGATTAAACAATTCCCAGACAAGAAAAGTTGAGGGAATTTGCCTCCCACAAACCACCTCTACAGGGCATTTTAAAGGGACTGCTCTAGATGGAAGCACTCCTAAAGCTAAATAAATGTCACCAGAGAAAAGAAAACCACAGCAAAGAAAGCAGACCATCCAAATACTAAGTAAAGGCAAAAAATAAAATCAACTATCCACAAAAACTGTCAAAGGCAACACAAAAGAGTACAGAATAAAACACCTAACATAAAGAACAGAGGAGGAAGAATAAGAAGGGAGAGAAAGAATCATCAGACTGTGTTTATAATAGGTTAATAAGAGAGTTCAGTGGATGGTTACATAGTAAAGAAGCTACTCTTGAACCTCTGGTAACCACAAATCCAAAGCCAGCAATGTCAATAAGTACATATCTATCGATAATCACCCTAAATGTAAATGGACTGAATACATCAATGAAAGGACACAGAGTAACAGAATGGATAAAAAAGCAAGACCCATCTATATGCTGCTTACAGGAGACTCACCTCAAACCCAAAGATATACACAGACTAAAAGTGAAGGGATGGAAAAAGATATTTCATGCAAACAACAAGGAGAAAAAAGCCAGTATTGCAGTACTTGTTTCAGACAAAACAGACTTCAAAACAAAGAAAGTAGCAAGAGATAAAGGACATTACATAATGATAAAAGGAGCACTCCAACAAGCGGATATAACCATTATAAATATATATGCACCCAACACAGGAGCACCGACATATGTGAAACAAATACTAACAGAATTAAAGGAGGACACAGAATGCAATGCATTCATTTTTGGAGACTTCAACACACCACTCACTCCAAACGACAGATCAACCAGACAGAAAATAAGTAAGGACACAGAGGCACTGAACAACACACTAGAACAGATGGACCTAACAGATATCTACAGAACTCTACACCCAAAAGCAGCAGGACACACATTCTTCTCAAGGGCACACGGAACATTTTCCAGAATAGACCACATTCTAGGCCACAAAAAGAACCTCAGTAAATTCAAAAATATTGAAATTCTACCAACCAACATCACAGATCACAAAGATACAAAACAAGAAATAAATTGTACAAAGGAAAACAAAAAGGCTCACAAACACACAGAGGCTTAACAACATGCTCCTAAATAATCAATGGATCAACAACCAAATTAAAACAGAGATCAAACAACAGATGGAGACAAATGACAACAACAGCACAAAGCCCCAATTTCTGTGGGACACAGCAAAGGCAGTTCTAAGAGGAAAGTGTATTTCAATCCAGGCCTATTTAAAGAAGGAAGAACAATCCAAAATGAATAGCCTAAAGTCACAATTATTGAAATTGGAAAAAGAAGAACAAATGAGGCCCAAAGTCAGCAGACAGAGGGACATAATAAAAAGCAGAGAAGAAATAAATAAAATTGAGAAGAATAAGACAATAGAAAAAAAAAATCAATGAAACCAAGAGCTGGTTCTTTGAAAAAATAAACAAAACAGATAAACCCCTAGCCAGACTTATTAAGAGAAAAAGAGAATCTACACACATAAACAGAATCAGAAATGAGAAAGGAAAAACCCCACAGAAATACAAAGAATTATAAGAGAATATTATGAGAATCTATATGCTAACAGCTGGAAAACCTAGAAGAAACGGACAACTTCTTAGAAAAATACAACCTTCCAAGCCTTACCAAGGAAGAAACAGAAAATCTAAACAGACCAATTACCAGCAACAAAATTGAATTGGTAATCAAAAAACTATCCAAGAACAAAACCCCTGGGCCAGATGAATTCACCACTGAATTTTATCATACATATAGAGAAGACATAGTACCCATTCTCCTTAAAGTTTTCCAAAAAATAGAAGAGGAGGGAATACTTCCAAACTCATTCTATGAAGCCAGCATCACTCTAATACCAAAACCAGGCAAAGATACCACAAAAAAAGAAAATTACAGACCAATATCCCTGATGAACGTAGATGCAAAAATACGCAACAAAATATTAGCAAACTGAATTCAAAAATACATCAAGAGGATAATACAACATGATCAAGTGGGATTCATCTCAGGGATGCAAGGATTGTACAACATTCGAAAATCCATCAACATCATCCACCACATCAACAAAAAGAAGAACAAAAACCACATGATCATCTCCATAGATGCTGAAAAAGCATTTGACAAAATTCAACATCCATTCATGATAAAAAACTCTTAGCAAACAAAATGGGTATAGAGGGACAGTACCTCAACATAATAAAGGCCATATATGACAAACTTACAGCCAACATCATACTTAACAGCGAGAAGCTGAAAGCTTTTCACCTAAGATCGGGAACAAGACAGGGATGCCCACTGTCCCCACTGTTATTCAACATAGTACTGGACATCCAAGCCACAGCAATCAGACAAAACAAAGAAATACAAGGCATCCAGATTGGTAAAGAAGAAGTCAAACTGTAACTAATTGCAGATGACATGATATTGTACATAAAAAACCCTAAGACTCCACTCCAAAACTACTAGAACTAGTATGTGAATTCAGCAAAGTTGCTGGATAGAGAATTAATACACAGAAATCTGTTGCTTTCCTATACACTAACGATGAACTAACAGAAAGAGAAATCAGGAAAATAATTCCATCAAAAAGAATAAAATACCTAGGAATAAACCTAACCAAGGAAGTGAAAGACCTATACCCTGAAAACTACAAGACAGTCCTAAGGGAAATTAAAGAGGACACTAACAAATGGAAATTCATTCCATACTCTTGGCTAGGAAGAATTAATATTGTCAAAACAGTCATCCTGCCTAAAGCAATCTACAGATTCAATGCAATCCCTATCAAACTACCAACAGCATTCTGAAATGAACTGGAACAAATAGTTCTAAAATTCATATGAAACCACAAAAGACCCCGAATAGCCAAAGCAATCCTGAGAAGGAAGAATAAAACAGGCAGGATCTCGCTTCTCAACTTCAAGCTCTACTACAAAGCCACAGTAATCAAGACAATTTGGTACTGGCACAAGAACAGACCCACAGACCAGTGGAACAGAACAGAGAGTCCAGATATTAACCCAAACATATATGGTCAATTAATATATGATAAAGAGCCATGGATATACAATGGGAAAATGACAGCCACTTCAGCAGCTGGTGTTGGCAAAACTGGACAGCCACATGTAAGAGAATGAAACTGGATTACTGTCTAACCCCATACACAAAAGTAAACTCAAAATGGATCAAAGACCTGAATGTAACTCATGAAACCATAAAACTCTTAGAAAAAACATAGGCAAAAATCTCTTGGACATAAACATGAGCAACTTTTTCATGAACATATCTCTCTAGGCAAGGGAAACAAAAGCAAAAATGAACAAGTGGGACTATATCAAGCTGAAAAGCTTCTGTACAGCAAAGGACACCACCAGCAGAACAAAAAGGCATCCTACAGTATGGGAGAATATATTCATAAATGACGTATCTGATTAGGGGTTGACATCCAAAATATATAAAGAGCTCACGCACGTCAACAAACAAAAAGCAAATAATCCAGTTAAAAAATGGGCAGAGGATTTGAACAGACACTTCCCCAAAGAAGAAATTCGGATGGACAACAGGCACATGAAAAGATGCTCCACATCGCTAATCATCAGAGAAATGCAAATTAAAACCAAAGTGAGATATCACCTCACACCAGTGAGGATGGCCACCATCCAAAAGACAAACAATAACAAATGTTGGCAAGGATGTGGAGAAAGGGGAACCCTCCTACACTGCTGGTGGGAATGCAAATTAGTTCAACCATTGTGGAAAGCAGTATGGAGGTTCCTCAAAAAACTCAAAATAGAAATACCATTTGACCCAGGAATTCCACTCCTAGGAATTTACTCTAAGAATGCCACAGCCCAGTTTGAAAAACACAGATGCACCCGTATGTTTATAGCAGAACTTTTTACAACAGCCAAGAAATGGAAGCAACCTAAGTGTCCATCAGTAGTGAATGGATAAAGAAGATGTGGTACATATACACAATGGAATATTATTCACCCATAAGAAGAAAACAAATTCTACCATTTGCAACAACATGGATGGCGCTAGAGGGTATTATGCTCAGTGAAGTAAGCTAGGTGGAGAAAGACAAGTATCAAATGATTTCACTCATATGTGGAATATAAGAACAAAGAAAAAAACTGAAGGAACATACCAGCAGCAGACTCACAGAACCCAAAAATGGACTAACAGTTACCAAAGGGAAAGGGACTGGGGAGGATGGGTGGGAAGGGAGGGACAAGGGGGGAAATGGGGCATTACGATTAGCTGACACAATGTGTGGGGGGGCACGGGGTGGGCTGTACAACTCAAGAGAAGTAGTGATTCTATAGCATCTTACTAAGCTGATGGACAGTGACTGTAATGGGGTATGTGGTGGGGAGTTGATGATGTGGGGTGTCTAGTAACCATAATGCTGTACATGTAATTGTGGATTAATGATACCAAAATAAAAAAATAATAAAATAAAAATTAAAAAAGGAAAAAGAAGAAAATAACCCTGTTTTGTTTCCCTTTCAGTAAGCCTATAGTAACAACAGTTATGCAGGAAGGTGAGGAAAATTTTTCACTGTTTATCTTCATTTTTGAACCACATGAATATGTTACCTATTTTTTTTAATAGTTTTTTTTTAATTCCTCAGATAAGTCTGATAACCAGACAGGAAAACTATTGCCATTGGAAAATGAGACATCATATTTCCAGAATGATGCTAACAGACTTGTTTCTACTAATACAGTCACATATATATCATTTTCCTAAAGTTGACACTGCAATGACAAAAGTACAGATTAAAAAAACCAGCAACAATATCCACAAACTTACCTGGAGGTACAGGTGGAGGAAAGCCAGGGAACTGTGGGGGTGGGATCCCTGGCGGGAGTGCTGGGATTCCCATGGGAGGGCGATTCAAATGAGGGGGAAAAGACATTCTGACTGCAGTGGTCTAAAGAAAGAAATCATGACAAATCATTTCATTTGAAAACTTCACAATTCAATGTGCCTGCTTTGTTGGCCTTCATTTTCAGAGTATCTGCAAAATTCTGAAGTTTTCTTACCCAAAGGAGTTGGCAAAGACCCTCTTTTCTCTGTCTGTCCATTGAGAATTTTTAAACCTTAGATCTTTTCTAAAATAAGTTCCCAAAATGTACACGATCTAAGTTCAGGATAGACTCCTACAATCGTATGGGAATACATATAAAGGAAGAAAAAAATTTTGAGGTTCAGTTAATATCCAAAAATTACATACCTAACATCAACAATTCTTTTTAAACTAAACTCAGAATCCAGGAAGATATCTAACATTTTCTAAAATCAAGTGTTCTGATGCATTCATTTTTTATACATATATGCACCCTGAAAACTCAATTTACACAGTTACACTGCATTGTTGATTCAATGTTGGCCAGTTCCTCAAGGACAAAGGTATGTCTCAGTGAACTACAAACCTGAGGGGGGAAAAAACCTTCTGATATCAGGTCACATCACAGCCATTCAAATACAAAGAAACATACATTTTGCGACAATGAGAAAAAAGTCCTAATTTTTCTTAGTAACAAACCTCTTAACCATTCTTGAAATTCAGTGAATCAATGAAATCCAAGAATCACACGGTAGCATTTGATTTTTTAAAAATACAAGAATATTGAATTGTTTCATTTGGCTTGTGATGTAATGAGAGACAATTTGGTCTTTTAGTTAAAAAAAAATAGAAGTATTTAAGACTCCACCCTCAAATTTTATATTTCTGTCAGCATTAAGTGTCCACAACTATTGGAAAAGGTAGAAAAAAAATGTTAGGATGTCCTAGGAGAACTCCTGCACCAATTTTAAAAAGCCGCCACAATAAGTGGGTTGATCTATTAGTGATCCCACTAAAATAGGATCAATTGGAGCTATTTCTGTTGGACACTAAGAAAAATCCCCCTACCTACACTCTACAACTGAGGCAGTCTACAGTTCTCACAGGCTTTTAAAAACTTTCTCTACTATTTTCTTTCTTTGTGTTTTAATATTGTTTTACTCACCCTTCAGAAGAGAGGAGATAAGGGCATGTCTTCCACATCCTCGCCCCCTAATCCCAACAGTTCAGTATATACCATTGTATTTTTCTAAGTATCTTTCTATACACAACCTAATACATAATCATCTGTTTTTCTACAAACAATATAATCATACTATATTGTTATGTGCATTTCTCCCTCATTATCATTAACATCTCTTCATGTCAGTTCAAAAAGTTCCACTCCTTTCTTTATAATGCACTAAACTATTATAAACATACAAAAATTACTCAAATAACACTGTAAGTTGGCTCCACGTTTTACCTTAAAAATTATCTTCAACACTCTTGGACATATTGGACATACAGTTCAACATATCTGTGCAATTAATTCTTAAATACAGATTAATTCTGCATATATCCACACCTGACCTACAAAGCATTCCCCAAAACTAGTGCACAAATGTATATCCCCACCACCAGTAAGTATATGGGTATGCCCTTTTTCATATTCTCATCCTTGCTGGAGCAAATCAGTGTTTGATAGTTTTAAAAAAATTCTCTTGTTTTAATTTGCATTTCCCTAAGCACTAATCAAGTTGAGTATCTTTTTACCTGTTTATTGACATTTCTTTAAAACTCTCTTGGGAAAGCATGTCCTTCATGCTCAAGGATGTTCTTCATCAGTGCTGTTTTGACTTAGTAAGTCAGGATAATACAGTATTCTATAAAATCTAAATTTCTATTTCAGAAAACACAGTACACTTAAAATATTTAGAAAGCTTTACAGGCAAAATAAATTCCTAGGATGATTTCATGTACTTAACAAGTAAGATACTAGAAATGCTGTAAAATATTAAGTAGGTATCAGCATAAATTAAGAAAACTGCAGCTAATTTAAGATTGTAAATGTGTTAAGCTTTTTAATATTTTTGCCTAAAACAAAATCAAATATTCTATACGGAAGGGAATGGGGAGTGCATCTCCATTTAAAACAGGGCTACTTGTCCTACTTATAGAAGCTCTTGTATTATTATAATACTCTATTTCAACACTTTCTTAGGAAGGCAGTTGTTATTAATACCTGTTGAATCAATCAATCAATCTGTAAACAAACTCTAAGGACCTCATTAAACAAATTTATGAAGCTCCCACATGCCAGGTACTACACTGGCAATATCTCAGTTCCTCACCTCACAATGGTTACAGAGATTGGGCCATGAATTCATCTTTAGAATTACCTTTTCCCCAAGTATTAGGTACAAATATATTTTTTTTAAAAAACCTCTATATTCTTGGTGTCTAAACTGTACTTCATGGTTTTTAATATATAATTCTTTCTGTTAAGAGCTAAACAGATCATGTTTTTAGTTTATGCAAATATACCCATTCTATTCACATCTAATTTCTCTGTGATATACTTCCCTTTTATTTAGAACTTGGCTTATTCATAGCCTGAACTTTAAAGGTGAAAGTAATCGTAGTAAGATAACAGCCCCTCCTATGGTCAGAAAACTTTTCTGGTAATCTCTGATAATATTAATGTTCACTTTAAACATCCTAAAATAAGAATATCAACCGGTTATTTCAACGTAAGTTTTATATTTTGACATGTGGAAATGAGAATAAACTTTATAATCCTAAGCAAAGCTTACCACTTTTTACCTATAGTTGATAAATTATAATACTTATAATAAATTATGTGTCCAAAATTGGTAGGAAGTTTGTAGAATGAATTAGGGAAGAGAGCAAGGGTCAGGCCTCACCAAGAAAGTGGCATTTAAACAAAGACTTGAAAGAGGCTGAGGCAGGAAGCCCTATTCATATCTGGGGGTAATAGGCTTCAGAGCAAAGGAAACAGCAAATAAAAGAGCCTGAGGTGGTCATTGGAATGTTTGGGGAAGGAACAGCAAACCGAACAGCTGGAATGGAGTTCACGGACAGTTGGGAGATAAATGCCAACTATTACTTGGGGAGGGGGTTCAGAGAGTGTAAAACTTTGTAGGCCACTGTCAAGGTTTTGGTATTTACTCTGAATGAGATGAAAAATATATGAAAGGTTTTGATTTGACTTATATTTTAACAGTGTCACTGGCCACTGTGTTAAGACAAAGCTGAGTAGAAGTGGAGGTAGAACAAGAGACGACTGCAATAATCTAGACAAGAGAGGGTGGCCTGAACAGGCGGTAGAAGTGGAAGTGGAATGTTGGATTCTGAAAATGGTAAACAAATGCTGAGGGTTTGTGTGTGGGAGGTTTAAGAAAAAGAGAGATAGATGCAGAGGGTATTTTTATTAGCGCGGAAATGATTTAAATGGCATTTCAAAAATACTTCAACATTAGTACTTCGCTTGTAGAAGGTTCAAAGCATTTTGACTGCTAAACATGAAACTCTATGGCCCAAAGTAACAAAACAAGCACCTATGACAGAAGTGTTCCCTATCTCTAGCATGGCAGTAGTCACACAGGTTTTTGCATTTGTCAAAATTCAATGAAATTAAAATAGGTGCATTTTATTGTATGTAAATTTTATCTAAAAAAATTTGGTCCAAAAGAACCCCCCCCCACAAAACTTCTAAATAAGATTTATCTCTACCACTCAACATATAAATGAATTCTGCTTTCCTCTTTTGCACTTCCCTTTATTTAAACCATTCTTTTTTTCCCTCCATTCCTGAGAATACCATTACTGCTTAAAAGCATTCCTCCACTGCAGATTTATCCAACGGAAACAAAATACTTCACCAAGCTAACCCTATCAGGACACTGTGTGCCAAATTTCTGACAAGGTAAGAGGCAAATGAACCAATATATTCTCTCCCGCAAATACTCATATACAACCTATTCATTCATTTGTTATTTAGCTCCAGTTATGTACAAGATTCTTTCCTATTATTAAAAAAATATTATTTTTATTAGTTATGGAAGAGCAAATTTTAATTTAGTTTATTAAGTTATACAGCCAATCCAGTGGCCCTACATTAAATATAAATGATTATTAGTATAGCATGCACTGTCTTCTCTGCTTATATCCTGCAAGGTACAATGGATTGACATAACTACCCGAGCCTAAGCAAAGAAAGCTTTTCATAGTATCATTTCTCAAACAAAATTTCCACAGAACTGGAGTCTTAAGGAACTATTCCTAGGAGAAAGTGTTCCATGTCCAAAAAATAATGGGAAATGATTAACCAAAAGCTTCTTTTACAGTAAAGCCTCTCAGAAGTATGAAAATACTCCAGCTCAACTGAATCTCCAAAAAGATAGCTGATCTTTTTCTGAGATTTCCACTTTGCTCTTTCACCATTTTCAGTGATTTAAAACCAATAATATATATAAGGATTAGTGCAGTCTGGAATCTGGGGTGCAAACAGGGAGTGATGTGCAAACAGGAAAGAGGGATCTTTTGGGGTAATGATTACAGTTACTAAAAATCAATGAATTGTACATTTACAGTGAGTGAATTTTGTGTCAATTACACTTGAAAGCTGCTTAAAAAAACACTACCAATTCAAGGCAATTTCAGGCAAAATCTAGTTAAGACCTATAGATTAGATTATGTTGTATCAATATTAATTTCCTGATTTTGATCATTGTACTGTTGTTAAAAAAAGAGAATGTCCTTGCTTACTAGGAAATACACACTTAAGTATTTAAAGGTTAAGGGGCACCACATCTGAACCTTACTAGCAAAACACTTCAGAAGAACACTAGGGAGAAAAGGAGGAGGAGGAGGACAAAGCAAATTGGTAAAATGTTAACATTTGGGGAATGTGGGTAAAAGGTATCTGAGAATTCTTTGTACTACTCTTGCAACTTTTAAGTTTGAAATTCTGCCAAATAGTTTTTAAAAAGCAGTATCAATAATTCTAGTTAGTGGAAATATGTTCATTCCCTGAAGTTTCAAAATTCAAAAAAAAGTAGGAAAAAACATAATCCAAAAACGTTGAGGAAATCAATCAAAATCCTCTTTTACGAATGACAGTGGTAGTACCAAAAAAGACTACTGAAAGATTTTTAAATACACAATGTTTTTGTAAGACATTAAAAGAGTCAGTGATTATTTTTGCCTCCAAAGTTATAAAACAGTCAACAGAATTTTTTTCTAAATCATGAGTAAATGAGAAAAGTAGCTATTTTGTCTGTGGCCAAAAAGTAACTTGAAAACCCCAAACTTGTACTAGGTCTGAAGTAGTTACCCCAAGTTAAAATGTACTCATTTTATTTTAAAAATTGTATTTAGAGCCTTAATACAGTGGAATAAAAAGATAGCAAACTACACACATGAAAAGTCAAACTATTAATATCCGATGATTAAAAGCAACAGTGAGACAATAAAAACATTTTCTTCCTAAAAGTATTTTGGTGCCTTAACGAAAAAAAAAAGGGAGGGGGGACCACTTTGAGGACCAAAAGGGGAATCTGGTAACCCCAAAATGATAATTTAATAAAAATATCAACTAATATTTTTGTTTATAAAAAGCCTTCAGCATTGTGTCATTTAATCTCCCAAATTACCTGGTGTAGCTACATTATTCTCCTTTTATGTATAAAGCTAAATTGTCTAAGGTAATGCAGTTACATAGGCAGAGACTTCAAGGCCCTGAAATAACCAATCCAAAGGCTATTTTCACTGTATCACAATGCTTCTTTCTAGTAATAACACTAAGGAGGAACGTATTAAAGATTGACTTTACTTATAAAGTCTATTGCGAATACACTGGAAGAAGTGATACTTGACTTCACTGAAAATTCTGAAATAACATGGCAGTTAATATGGACTAATTGCTATGTTACTTGGGTCCTGCACTAAGGATTTTACACACGTTTTCTCAATTAATCCCAACCCCAATAACCTATGAGGGGGATACTATTATAATTCACATTTTATAAAGAAAACCAACGCTTTAAGAAAAATTAAAATAGTACAGTATCAACTTGAATCAGGAGAAACTGATGACCAACTGTATGTCTTTCTAGGCCTCCAAATGTTAAATCTTTTAAAAATTAAAGGTCCCAAGACAATATAAAATTTTTTTATACAGTACTGCCAACTACCTAATTCACAGCACTTCACACTGTAGCAGTCTGGTGCAAAAGAAATCCAATCTCTTCCCTGCTGTTGGGCTGCTCCACTCTGCCCAGTATCAAAATGGCTTTTCCATGGCAATATAAAACCGTATTACATAACTTCAATATAATCTTCATACTCCTATGAAGTATTTCAAAACGTATTTTCAGGTCTATTTCAAAAACGTATAAAAAGTAATACTGAAGATCAAAGAAAGGTGAGAAAGAAGTAACACATTTTAATGTGGAGGTGGGTCATCGCCCTAGAATGAATGGAGGTAAGTTTACTGCAACCTCCAATGGAGAAAGGGGGCAGGACCACAATACTCATCACAATCTTAAAACAAGCAAACCAAGAGGCGCTAAAAAAAAAAAGAAGAAGAAAAAAGCGGGTATTAGCTAAATTCCTACAAATTTAGGATGTGGGGACAGCAGTTCACTCAGTGGAGGGGTGCAGATGACCAAACAGGAAGGGAAAGAAATCCGTTGGTGGCCAACAGCTCGCTAAAAAGGGTGGGTGCCGGCTGGCTTCTAGGCAGAGCCTGGGGCAAGTATGTCTAGGCCCGGAAAATCTACCGTAGGGCTCCAAAGGCTTGGGTTAGAAAGGGGCCTCAGGGAAGGGCTCCATGGGGTACAGACCGATCGTTTTGTGGCAAACGTAGAGCCCAGAAGCGGCCGAGGCGATTCACTCTGCGGCGGAACGTGGAAGGGAAAGTGAGCGACAGTTAAGAAGGAAAGCCCTGGCAGTAGGTCCGGCCTCCATGGGCTCCCGCTGGGCCCACTGGTTTTCGAGGCCTTAGAAAGGTAGAGAAACCCAAGCCTCGTGCCCATCCCCTCCCCCACCCCAACCCCTCGTTACCCCCATTCTAGCCCGGCCCTTTCGCAGTCTCCCGTCTTTCCCTCCTCCCGACAGAGGTACCCGGTCTCCCGGTTTCCACACGCGTTCAGAGGCGTGAACTCACCCGCCGCTAAGGAAGCGGTACTGTCTTGGCGGCCTTCCGGGCTCCAGGTTATGAGGGACTCCACTAGTGCGTGGTTTCTGCGCGCCGCTCGCCAGGAGACTGGTTCCAGAACGCCTTACTCACACAGGCCGCAAACACAGCCGCGCTGCGCGCGGAGGTTATGGAAGTCTTCCTCTTGCCCGGCGTGCACTGCGGCCGAACGACGGAAGATGAGAACCATAGAGAAGGACGTACATAGATAGTCTTCCCTGTTGGCTCTGAATCACCTCGGAGCGGTGGATACCATAGAGAAAGAGCTGCTAGTGAGGACTAGAAAGGCTCGACCTGTAAATTAAGACCCACCCTGCCATTTTTGATTGGTGCTAATTGAATCTTATGACCACACGACGCCATCTTGAGGTCAAGGTTCCGGCTTGGGCACGGCGTGAGGACTGATAAGAGCTTTTCTCACTTTTTGTAGTTTGTGTTTCGGGGATTAGAACCTTGTTTTTTTATCTTTGACGTTCGATGTACTGAGAACTGGCCTCAACCAGGACCTCAGTGGAAACCCCGAGTGCTGGTCTTTCTCCCAGAAAACAATATTCTTGATATCAAGAGACACCTGGCGGAGGCCGTGATGGTTCTTTAAAAGTGAGCACATACACACAGAATTTATGGAGGTTGGTAGGACCAATGGTGGCTATAGATATTAGAAATAATCTAAAACGGCCTGTAAAAGCATTTAACACAGCTTTCATTCCGAAATGTAAACGTGCGAAGAACTTCACTTATTAACGGAAATAAGCTAATCACAAATTATTAGGTTTATTCAGTTGATGGACTTTGTGGTCAATACCTATTTACAGGCCTTTGTTTCCCAACTGCTTGCTTCTCAGAAAGCTTATAGTTTATTCAAGGTAAAGATACTGTCCCCCTGTGTTCTGTATGAAGATAAATGGGAGTGAGGCTTTATTCCTGTTGGGGAGATGTCGCTAACAACGTGGAATATAGATCACTGACCGCTGTATATGAGATTGAAACATACCTCCACACTTCCTATCTGCTTTCCTATTTAATTCCCTCTATATCTCATCACTATCTACTGTACTATGTATTTTCCTTATTTCACGATTTGTCTGCCCCTATCTCTCTAGAATGGAAACTTAAGGAGTGCAAGGATTGTCTGTTTTGTTCACTGCCATATCCCTAGTTCCTAGAACAATACCTGCTACATAGCAAGTGCTCAATAAATATTTGTTGAATGAAAGAAATGATTACACATGAATACCAATAGGATATAAAATGAAATGGAAGACTAGTGGGACAAACTAAACATTACTACAATCTGTAAAATTTATAACCATTTGTATTTCTGTTTGTTAGGTTTCCTTACCATTAAATACAGCTAATAATACCTACTCCCCAGAGCTATTGAAAGGGTTAAATTAACTAATGCATGTGAATGTAGTTTGTTCAGTAAAGTGCTAGTCAAATGCTAGTTACATTTTGTAAATAAAAGAGTTTGTGCCTTTTTTTACAACTACAGGCAGGAACACAGAAATCCTCAGATTACTCTGTATCCCTTTGTATTTTTAGAAACATTATATACAATATTTCATGTATTACTTGTATAGTAAAATAAAATCTTAGAAGTTGTCTCAAGCAACGGCTTGCTAACTTTCCTAGAGTAGGCATTTATTGTTTATGTTGACCCAGCGTTCATTCTCCTGTCTTTGGTAATGGCACTCCAAATTTCTTAAAACATCCTTCCACTACTCCAGATCTTTCCAGTTTGGATAGAAAGTCCCAACCCCTGTCAGACCCCTAGGACCAGGGCAGACTTAACAACCCAATCAGAGCATGGTAATTTAGCCCTTACCTTGTACCAGGCATTATTTTAAGCGTCTGGCAAATATCAGCAACTTTAAACGTCAGAGCAACCCATTAAAGTAGAAACTATTGTGATACAGATTAAGAACAAACTAAGGCTTGGGGAGGGTAAATAACTTGTCCAAGGTTATATGACTAGTAAGTGATGGAGCCAATCTGATTCCCATGTCCATGCTCTTAACCATTATACTATGTTAGTTCTTCCTATCAGGAATAATGCTAAAAAGGGAGGTGGGGAGATTGGGAGCTCTGTCTCTTTTACTTATCTTAAATACGGGAGGATTTAAGCTTAGAACTAGTGGGGAATGAATGAAACATCACAGAAGAAAGCACAGAAAGAGAAGATGAGAGATTTTTGACAACACCATTTGAGAACAAGGATTCAACCATGAAGCCAGTCATGCTTCTAGGCTTCTTGGTCTGTATCAGTAATTCCTTTTCCAATATCAGTTTGAATTGACTTTTCTATCCCTTCAACAGAAAGAGTCCTAAGTGATCCATTTGTATATCACTTGGAGAGGGTAGGCCAAGCCATTCACCTGCAATGGCAATCAACACCTATGAGGATGTTTTCACCATAGGTCCTTGGTGAGAAAGTGGCTATAGATAATTAACTTGGATATTGGCCACACATTACGTGCATTCTGACCCCATTCCTATGCCACATCTAACCTAATTTGTCAGCTACATACCATGTGACCAGTGAGAAAAAACATTGTTTAGCTGGCCAAGAAGATCCTCGAAGAATTTAAACTGGAGATGCAGCGGAGTCAATGAATTGACGGCAGTAAGGGAGAGATGTAGTGATAAGTGATAGAGTAGGTGAATCATGTCAAAAAAAGAAAGTCACTAAAATAGGTACCTTTGTGCCCTGGATTGGGAAAAGGAAATTACTGGAATTGTTGTCAAGGCACCTAAGCAGTCATCAGAACTGCTGGAGCTAAGGCAGTATTCTGATGAAGGCTTGGCTCCCAGAGGCCTGGCCATGTAACTTCAGTTCCTGCTTCCTCACTTTGTGCATATACTACTGAGTGATAATCATCTGTTTCTCAGTCTTCCTGTTTAACAATGAGTTCTTCCAGGAAGGGACCATGTATTTAGTATTTATTCACTTTTAACAGGCCAAGATAGACACATAATTTTAACAAAATTAACATTTGACTTTTTAAAATTACAGCATTTCTTTAAAATATAGAAAAATGGTTTTAAACAGCCAGATATTAGTTTTTCTCTGTATTTCTGCCTAGAGCTCCACGTTAGGCTACTTTGTCATCAAGATTTAGATTTTATGTGAATTCGAACTGCTTCCACTTGGCATTATTAAAATGTTTATGTAATTATATAGATGTGTTAGACCTTCTAAAGTTATCAAAAAACAGTATTGCTGGGTGGAAAAAAGCAATTTTCCTCATAAAGTGATGACATGGACCATTCTATGGACTGTAAAGGAGAGATACTCAGGTAGCCTTGAAAAATGGAAGGTTTGTTAATATCTAGTGATAGAAATATGCTAAGTACTGGTAGCAGCACTTAGTCTAGCCTGCAGATCTAGGAAAGTCAGGGAAGGCTTCCAGGAGGAAGTATTATCATGAGCTATGTTTTAACCAGAGCTGCAGAAGGAGGACAAATTATCCTGAGCTATGTTTTAACCAATATTGCAGAGGGAGGACAAATGATGACTAAAGTATGAAAAATGCTCTTCTTCATTAGTAATCATAGAAATGCTAATACTATAGGGAGATATCAGTTTAAAGCCATTTCACTGGTAAAAATTCAGAAGTCTGATAATACAAGGATATAGAATAACAGGAATAGCTAGGCATAACTGGTGGAAGTGTACTTTCCCTTGACCCAGCAGTTCCACTCTTAATTTTATATAGAGAAACCTTTGCATATATGCACCAGAACACATGTTCACAAAGGAAAAAAATACTAGAAATATCTGATAAGAGAATAAACATATTTTCAAAATGTCATGAGCTTATATAAAAATAGAATGAATAAACTATAGTTACATATATGAGTTGAGTGAAAAAAGCAATTTGTAAGTTTATATACTATGATACCATTAACATAAACCCAGTGTGAAAAAGACATATGCACCCCGAAGTTTATCGCAGCACTATTTACAATGGCCAAGAAATGGAAGCAACCTAAGTGTCCATCAGTAGATGAATGGATAAAGAAGATGTGGTACCTATACACAATGGAATGTTATTCAGCCATAAGAAGAAAACAAATCCTACCATTTGCAACAACATGGATGGAGCTTGAGGGTATTATGCTCAGTGAAATAAGCCAGGCAGAGAAAGACAAGTATCAAATGATTTCACTCATCTGTGGAGTAAAAGAACAAAGAAAATACTGAAGGAACAAAACAGCAGCAGACTCACAGAACCCAAGAATGGACTAACAGTCACCAAAGGGAAAGGGACTGGGGAGGATGGGTGGGAAGGGAGGGATAAGGGGGAAAAAGGAGCATTACAATTAGCACACACAATGTGGGAGGGGGGGCACAGGGAGGCTGTGCAACACAGAGAAGACAAGTAGTGATTCTATAGCATCTTACTACGCTGATGGGCAGTGACTGTAATGGGGTATGTGGTGGGGACTTGATAATGGAGGAGTCTAGTAACCATAATGATGCTCATGTAATTGTACATTAATGATACCAAAAAAAAGATAAAAACTGGCTTAAGGAGTAATCTATTGTTTAAAGAAATATATATATACGTATACATATGTATATATACGTATACATATATATATGTATACATATATATATATTTATTTAGTTTTACATATGGTAAAATTATGTTTTTTAAAACCAGTGGTGGAATAATGAACTGAAAGTTCAGGGTAGTGGTTACCTCTTGGAGTTACTATTTCCCTCTTGGAGGGAGCAAAGGTGATGAGACTGGGGAAAAAAACATATAGATAGTCTCAATGGTTTTGGTAATGTTCTAGTTCATACATTCAGTAGTGGGTTTACTGGTTTTCATTTTATTATTATGCTTCATAATTTACATATGCATTTCATATATTTTCAATGCAGCAAATATTATATAAACTTTAAACTGAAAATAAATTACACAACCACATCTATATATACTTACAGAAACATGATTTTATTTTGCTTTTAAAAATGTTACATAAATGGAATCAACTTTCACTAATTAATAGGGCTAGGGTTTTTTTATATATATGTTAAATCTGTACAGAAATCTACCTCATTTTTAATACCAATACATTGTATATCAGAGAGTAACGAAACTTTTCAGAAGCAAGTAACAGACAACCCAACCCAAATTGTCTTAAACAGTAAGGAAATATATTGGCTCGTCCAGCCAAAAGACTAGATAAGCTGCTCTTCAGTGTTGGGTGATCCAGAGGTTCAGTAATTTTATCAAGAACAATGTTCTGACATAGGCACTGTGGCTCAGGAAAAGAGCCAGGCCCTGGGTTAATGAAGAACAGCTTGAGGCCAGTTCGTGTGGCCAGATGACAGAACAGGCTAAGCAAAAACCAACCAGCCAGATTTTAGGAAAATAACGATGACAAAATAGAATGTTTACTGTTTCTAACCAGTTCAACCCAGCTAGGCTTGGGATGAACAAAAATAACCTACAGTTAACCCAAAGCTCATTTTACACTCATTAGCATACTAAAAACCACAACCTTGGCACCATGACAGACTAAGGAAAAAAGAAGGTGTCACCCTATTTCTGGAAATTCACTCCCTATTCTGAGAAAATCCCACCTATCCTGATGAATATTTTCATTTTATTATTGAAATACTATACCTATAAAAACACCCAACTGGAACCTCACTGTACTGCTCACTTCTTGAGCATGCCCAAACTCCTTCCTTGAGTGTGTACTTTTGCTTTATTAAACTACTCTTTGCTTGTACCTGCTCACCCTAGTCATGAATTCTTTCTCGATCAGAGTTAAGAACCCTTTCCCTAGTTGCAGTCTCACACAGCATGCAGGGAGATTTACCCGACTGGATTTCCTGACAACATCTCTTTCTGTCTTTGCTTTTTTTCTCTCCTCTGTAATCTACAATGTGGATCTCAGTCTAAAGCTGGCTCCCTTCATGGTCATAGGATGGCTAGTTGAGCCCACACTCTCTTTTTAACTCAGGAGACAGATTAAGTGGATTTTTGACACTCTCCCAGAAGATCAAGGAAGATATTTCCAGAAGCCCTAGGAACCTGAATTGAATCACACCCTAACCTGAAGTTTCTTGCTCTTGCCTAAAACAGCCATTGACAAGACAGATGCAACTACGCTTAGACAATCAGGTCTATCTCTTTGAGGTAAGGGTGAGGTCAGTTTTCTCTGAAATCCAAGGTCTGTACAAAGGGATATTTGAACAAAATGAGAATTCTGTTAGAAAAGAGGCAGAGGGAAATGGATACTGAGAATGCAACCATTGCCCACTATTGTGGGTAAAATTGTATTTCCAGAATATCTCTCCTGGCTTTGGTACATCTGCATATCAACAGGCGTTCAGAGGTGGAAAGAAGTATGGCTTTAGTGCATTTGCATCATTCCTCAGGGGTGGAGAGAAGTTCATCTCTATATCAGTGGGTAATTACCTGGGCAAAGAAGGGCTTATCTGTACCTAAGAGGTATACTGAAAAGAAATATTTTGCTCTTGTTGGGTGGATAATGTCACTAGGTCAAGTTGGTAATGTTTTTATTGATAATGCTTTACTGATTTCCCTCTTACTTGTTCTATCAATTACTGATGGAGTATAGAATCTCCAACTTTATTTGTGGATTTGTCTATTTCTCCTTTCAGTTCTTTCACTTTTTGCCTGAATATTTTGAAGCTCTGTGATTGTGAGCATGCATATGTCTTCTTGATGCAATGTCTCATTTTAAACTTGGTAATATTTCTTATTCTAAAGTCTTCTTTGTCTGATATTAATATGGCCATTCTAGATTTGTTTTGATTAGTGTTTTCATAGTATCACTTTTTCAACCCTTTAACTTTACTGTATGTCTTTTTTAATGTGGGTTTCTTGTAAACAGCATACAATTGGACCTTGCTTTTTTTATTCAATTTGATTTTTTTTTGCCTTTTTGCTATAGTGTCTAGATCATACATTTAATGTGATTTTCATTATGTCTGGGTTTATATATATATATCATCTTCCTATTTGTTTTCCATGTCCTTTCTCTCTTTTCCTGTCTTATTTTGGATTGGGTACTTTTTATTATTCTATTACTAATATTGGCTTATTGGCTATATAATATGTTTTGTTTTTTAGTGATCTTGGTTCACAATATATATTGTTAATTTATGACAGTTTAACTTCAAAAAAATATAATCCACTTACATGGCATTTACCACTGCATAATTCCATTTCCCCTCCCATCAACATTTTACTTTATAAACTACATCCTAATCTCCATGATAAATTATTTTTTGTTTTAAGCAATTATCTTTTAAAGCTACTAAACAATGAGAAAAATATTTTTCTTTCATTCTTTATTCCTTCCTGTTAATCTAAGTGTCCCTCTGGTATCATTTTCCTTCTGCCTGAATAATAATTGTTCATCATTTTTGTGGTGCACGTATGGTTATGATGAATTCTCTGTGATTTTGTTTGAAAAATGCCTTGCTTTCATTTATGAGAGACATGTTTACTAGTAAAGAATGTCAGATTGAGGTTTTTTTTCCCATTCATTATCTTTAAGATACTGCTCCACTGTTTCCTGGTTTACACAACTTCTGATAAGTCTGCTATCATTCTTATTTTTTCCTCTCTGTTATGTGTCTTTCCCCTTCACTATTTTCATGATTTTCTTTTTCACTCATCTTCAGCAATTTGAATATGAGGTTCTTGCTGTGGTTGTCTTTTCTGCTTGGGGTTCATTGAGCTTCTTGAATCTGTGAATTTACAGGTTACATCAAATTTGGAAAACTGGCCATTTATTTATTGAAATATTTTTTTTCTGTCCTTCCTCTTTCTCTCTTTGCCTTTTGTAACTTCCAATACATATAGTAAACTGCTTCATATTTGTCCCACAGATCACTGACACTCTTCATTTTTTCGGTCATTTTTCTTTCAGTGCATTATTTTCAATACTTTTTATAGTTGTTTTTTCCCATGGTGTTAAAAAAAGTTTTTATTCTTATACAGTGTATCTTTCACTTGAGATATTGTATGTTTAATCTCTAGAAGTTCAATTTGTTTTTTTTCTTAATAAATATATTCCATTTCTCTCCTCATTATGCTCATGCTTTTCTCTACCTTCCTGAATATACAGAGTATATTTGTAATACCTGCTTTAAAATCCATCTGCTAATTCTATCTCCTGTGTTGTGTTCAATTATATTTTTATTAATTGATTTTTTTTCTCCTGGGTATAGCTCATATTTTATTGCCTCTTTGCCTGTCTGGTAATTTTTTATTGAATGCCAGATACTGAGAATATCTTATGCTGTTCTTTGCTGGATTTTATTTCTTCATATACCATTAGGCATTTTTATGGAATAACGTTAAGTTACTTGGAATTTGTTTAATCCTTTTCATGATTGTTAACCTAGGTCTAGGGCAACCTTTAGTCAAAAACTAATTTGACCTCATTACTAAAGCAATACCCTCCTGAAAACCATTTTGGATATCTTATTTATTAAGAAGTCTTTCCACTCTGCTGGTGGGAACACAAAATATTCCAAGCCCTGTGTGAGTTGCAGGAAATGTTCTATTCTCTTTCTTCTTTTCCCAGCCTCAAGTAGTTTCCTCATATTCATTCTAGATCAATTATCACCAAAGATTTGGGTAGGATATCTTTATAGATCTCCTGAGTTCTCTCTGAATAGGTCTCTCTTCTCTTGTATTCCCCGCCCCCAACCCCCGGAAATTCTAGTCCCTATAACCTTTTCATACTATGAACTCTCTCTTCAACTAAATGAAACTGCTTGGATCAGTTTGGGTTCATGCTCCTACACTACACCTGGAAATTCCCTCCAGTAGTAACACTGGGGCAATCACTTAAGGTTTTTTTTTTTTCAGAGATCAATGTCTTTTGCTGCCTGTTGTCTAATGTTTCAAATTCATTGTTTCATATATTTTAATCTAGTTTTCTGGTTGCTTAAGGTAGGAGAGTAAATCTGGCCCCTATTACTCCACCACGGCCAAAAGCTAAAGTCCATTGTATTTTTTAAGGTTAATTAGTGTATTTTTCCCTAAAAGTTCTGCCTGGTTATTTTTCATTTTTTGTGATTTTGTGCTAGTTTTATCAAACCATTGAAAAAATTCTCTCTATATAATTAATATATTTGATAATTACAATAGCTGAGAATCTCAGAGATTAAAATATCTTGCTTGTTGCTGATTCTTATCCATGGGGACTTGTTTTGAACCTCATATTTAAATTAAGTCCTTATCTGTCATAATACTTAGTTAGGAGCTTGGGTTGAAGATGTTTTTTCCAGAGACGGTTTTCATTTATACTTGCTGTGTGCCAAGTGCATTAGTAGCCTGGGATCACTTCAATTCAAACTTCAGACCCTCATGAGGGCAATACTATGTTTACAAATCTCACTACAGACTATTATTATTACTATTACTGTCATGATCATTATCATTATTATAGTCCACCTGGAGTCACACACAGAATGATTTCTTTTTTTGCTTCCTTTACTGGCAGGCAATTTTTTTGCTAGTTTACTCTTTGACTCAGCCTGTTGAGGCTCCAAGCTCTCTTTTTCAAGGACTCTTTTGTGACTTAGTCACCTATTCTCCTATATAGATTATTAATCATTACTCTAGGATGGGACCACATGCTTCCCCACTAATTTATGGTTTCATACTTTCTTTTTTTTAACACATGGGGACTAATGAATTTAAATGTATATTTGTCATAGTTAATTCAAAATCTGAGTATTCTGCTACATAAGCCTTTTTAAAATAAATAAAAGTCAGGCATACTCTTGGAAATGGAAGTCTCATTCTCAATTCCTAACTGTTCCTTTTATTTATATGTTTACTGCCATTACTCTGGACTTATGGTCCTTGGTCAGCCCATTGATTGAACAAATGTCTCATTGACACTTACACAACAGGCATATCTCCAAACATAGGAAAAAGATTAAATTCAGGGCACACTCTCAGTAACAAAGTCTATTTACTGCTTTTGGATATCAATTCCAAATTCCCTGGACAGAGAATCTGATTGGCATAGGTAGGGATTAGGCTGATAAAATACTAATTTGATTGATCAGGGCTCACCTCTTTGGATTGATGTGACAGTTTCCAGAGAAAGAGAAAGTATTTACTGAGAAGATACTTTAGAAAGTATCTATTTTGCCTTTTCTACCTAGGTTCAAAAAAGTTAATCAGTCTGTAGGTCCAAAAGATACAACTGTTTTAGCCTTAGCAGTACAAATAAAAGGGCAATGTTTGAATACTGCCTGAATTCTTACTTGAATGCAACTTTTTGCCATATTTTTGGTTAATTTTCTTGACTCATGGTATGGTTCTCATGGGCCTTTTCACAAACAGGAAAATTTTAATTTGGTGAGTTCTCCTTTTATCAACTTTCTCTTTTATGAGTGTCTAAGAACTCTTCACCCAGCCTGGGTTCTGAAGACTTTTACATATGTTTTTTTCTGAAAGTTTTGCAGTTTTGCATTTTACTTTAAAATTTATGATCAGTTTTGAATGCATTTTTATGTAATTATGTATGAAGTTCAGGTTGAAGTTAATTTTTTTGCCTTTTTTTTTTTGTCTAATCTGTCTAGCACCATCCTTCCTTTAGGATAGAGGAAAGACTTTCCTTCCTGCAATGAACTTGTTTTGTACCTTTGTCAAACTGGTTGGGTGCATTTCTCAGAGCTGAGAAATGGAGAAAGAAAACAAAGTCCTGAGCATGTTATTTGTTTCCTATACTGAGGTTTAGCTGAAACTGTAATTGCTTAGACTCTTCAGTTATGGGAGCCAATACATTTATTTTATTGATTAAGGAAATCTGACTTGTGATTTCTGTCTTAACTAAATGGAACAAAGATATAACTCAAAAAATAAGCAGGACTTAAATATAATCTGATGAAATATTATATTTAAAGAAAGATTATCAACCAGAAGTGGAGTAAGTCAGCTATTTAAGTATGAAAAGCAAGGTCCTCTTGGCAAAATATAGGATTGCCTCTAGTGGACATTGGTTGTTATTTTGTGGTCCAAAATCCAACCACCCTTCTTATTTGGAGGGGTGTCATCCTCTCATTCCAGGACTCAAGAGAAAAGATCCTCCCTCTCTCTACTTCCCTTACGTTCAGGCCATAGGTATGTGATCCAGGTGAGACAATTAGATTCTTCTGCCCAGGATTTTGAATCTTAAAAAGAGAGAGATATAGAGAAGGTTTGAAATTATTTACACAGCACAGCTGTATTAGTTTCCTGTTCGTGCTCTAACAAATTACCACAAATTTAGTGGCTTAAAACAACATAGATTACCTTATAGTTTTATAGGTCAAAAGTAAGATACAGGCTCACTGGGCTGAAATCAAGGTGTTGGAAAAACTGTGTTCCTTTCTGAGACTGTAGGGGATAATCTGTTTCCTTGCCTTTTCCAGCTTCTAGAGGCCTCCAGCATTCCTTCACTCATGGCCTTCTTCATCTTCAAAGCGAGCAACTCTGACTCTTTTTCTGTCATCATGTCTGTCTCATGGGGCAAGCAGGACAGAATACAAAGCCCAGGGATTGGTATAAGGGAGAAGTCTAAAACTGGGCCCTCAAAGGGATATAGTTTCAATGTAAACCTGAATTGCAAGTAAACACACCCTCACCCAACAGACTGTTAAGAAAGTTGTCATGGAAGGGGGAGATTGCAGGTAGCTGTAGAGGGGCACTGGACCCATAAAGCAGCCCTCTCCAGGATATGTAATCCAATATATGCCTCCTGGTGTTTAAAAAAAAAATCCTGAACAGTAAATATAGTCTAAAGTGGTCCCTCCGGGCAGAAACAAAAGCAGATCCTCTACAGAGGAATTAATCTTTATCCCAGGCCTCAAAGAATTCCCACAAATAATTTTCCAAATAAAATGTAGCTTATAGAAAAAATAAGCACACAAAGAATGAGAGTGAATAAAAACAACAGAAACATCTGATAATTCCAATTATCTGTTAAAAGAAAAAAGTAAACTAGTTTTTTTCATTATTGACATATTGTACTTACACAGTAAAAAATTTCAAGTGTACATATGTTTTTAAATTAAGTGTTTCTTCTTCCTTACCTTAGTTACACTTCTTGGAGGCAACCATTTTCCACAGTTTTAGGGGTTATTATAACTTTAAAAATATACTTTAAAGTGAGTATTGTTGGCTTTAAAAAAGATTAACATTTGTTCCTTGTTCCCAGGATATGTTAATATCTTCATTTTATAATTAGGGGTATGATAAAAACTATTAAAGCTACAAAAAATTATAGTGGTAGTCTTAGGAATAAAATCTTCTAATGAAAGTCTATTGCAGGCCCAGTCTCAATAGCCTAGCCACGACCTGTTTCCAAAATCCCCCCTTTCCTTTTCCCCCTTTAAAACTGAAGTTTTAAAGTGCTATAGATAGCTTACTTCTTAATATCCTGGTTCTTGATGTGGCATAGGAAACATATTCTCAATCATGTGGTGTAGTTAGTCTGACTACTGACTATATGTCCAGTCTTATGAACATAATATAATTTTCAGCAATATAAACTTCATACATGGCTCACTCATTATTATGTAGATTTGGTTGTCTATTGGTCTAATTATGTCCCTTGACACACAAGGTAAAAGAGTATGTGACTGTCAAGTGATGGGCTCTTGTCCCAGGTTTGTCAATAATTTTCTGTGTGACCTTGGCAAGTCACTTAACCTTAGTTTTCTCTCCTGGGTTAACAATTATCAAGGTAGAAACAGAACGTTAGAATTGGCAGAGACTTCAGAGTTGACACAGTACAATTCCTTTTCATAGAGCGGTAGAATGACTTACCCAAGAGCTTTCTAGAACAAGCACCCGGTCTCTGGTATCTCAAACCAGTGCTCTTTTCATTAAATCATGCTTTCTTTCAGTGTTGTTTCAAGAAACAAACGAACAAAAGAAAAAGTGAAAGCACTAAACAAATAAATGGCCTTTTACAAAATGCCAGATAACAATGTTAACCATTAGTCTGTTCTATAGCTTGCAAGGTTATATGAAAATGTATCCTAACTTAAAGATTGTTTAAAATTAAGCAATTCTTAAACCGTGTAAGTAAACATCAGAAAAAGAAAAGGTAGGGGGAAAAAAATAATGGTTGGCTTGGAGAACACCTGTAAAGGGACAACAAAATTCCCCCGAATACTTACATTCTCTTTATCAGTTCTTTCTGGTCTTAAGTTTTGTGCAGGGTGAAACTTGGGAAGTGGAGACTGGCCTGTTATACATTTCTGAAGGAATGGTGTGCAAAAAAGGTTAATGAAATCCAATTATTTGCCTAGCCTGTACTCCACGTTCCATCAGTTCTCCGGCCACAACCCAAAACAACGCGCTGAAACCTGCGGAACCACAGACAGGTCCACAACTCCAAATTCCGAAATGCTCGGGGGCCGGTCCCAGTTGTTTCCCCTCACGCACATCTTCTGGGAGTTGTAGTCCTAAAGAGCCCTCATTTCCGGGGTGTGGGGACGACTCACCTCCAGAGAACTACATTTCCCCGGAGGCTGCGCGCGCCATTCCCACCCCCGCCGCGTCGTGCTCCACCCCTTCCAGCTCCTCCCTCCCGGGGCTGCACAGCTCATGCCTTCCTGTTAGTCTGAGCTGGGAGAAGTTCACTCGGATCAGCTGATCCCCACTGACAACAGGAGAGGAGGAAGCACGGAGGCAGCGAAGGAAGAGGGGTCGGAGATGGAGATGAGGATGGATCCGCCGGTACCTTGAGGAACAGTTTCCGCCCCCAACGGCGCCCCGTGGTCCCTCGACTCTGCCTAGCTGCGGCCGAGCGGCTCCGTGGTGGGAATCCCGGACCGCCGGGGGCTGGGAGGGAAAGGCTCGGCCCTGCGCCGGGCGAGCGACAGTCCTGGAGCTCCGGCTGCCCCCGGGAGGAAGGGGGGGGCGGGTGCGGCTGGGATGGGGGTGGGGTGGCATAAACAATGGATTCGGCTGTGGCCTTTGCCAGCGTCGGGGGGCTTTGGGGAGACCTTCTTTGTCCTTAGACTCTGCTTCTGCCCTTCGGGTTGTGGTAGTAGTTGCCCACAGGAGGAAGGAAGGGTGAGGAATGCTCGGCTGGAGAGAGGCGTCGAGGCGGGGGCCCCAGTGGGCAGATTGCTTGGCCTGGCGGGGCGGTGAGGTGTTCTTTTGAGGGTTGATTTTATATTTTTCTCAATTGTGATATTTTGGTTTTTGTTTCTGTTGTGGGAGCTGGTTGGGCACGTCTCAAGTTAGGGTGTAAATAAGGTCTCCTAGTCACCTTGGCCTTGTTTATCTAAAAATAAGATTGATAGATTGATTACTGTAGAGGAGGAGCAAGTATCTGAAAGGAGGGCTTTACATTTCGTTGGGGCGTTAGAATAGGGGTCAAGGCTAGGAGCAGTCAGGAATATAATCGTAGAATTGACTAAAGTCCTTTTCCTGCCCCAGTAATATTTCTTCTTAAGTTATTTTTAAGTTATTCTTTGAGTGACAAGGAGAAAAATTATTTGTTTGAACTCACTGTTGGCCTTCCTTTGTGATGGGCCATAGTGGAGGAATTCTCTTTCCTGTTGCTCCCTTTTTTTGCAGTTAGAAGGGACAAAATGAAGTACAATAGTTGTTTTACTGTTTTCAAACTTGAAATGATGACTCCTGTTTCCAGGTTTAAAGTCCTTAATAGACATCTGTTTAGAGTTGAAATGATCCAGTTACAAGGGTAACTGAACCTGTCCAGTATATCCATGGAGCTAAAGTGTATTATTATTATCATTTCTTCAACTTTTTACAAGGCCTTCTTCTCCACCTCTCTCAATTGTGGGGTGCACGTGGGGATGCAGTGAGTTGTCCCTCCAAAGACTAGCTGCATAGTAATTTTGATTCGGAATTTAATAACTGAATGAACAGAGAATTTTAGTCTGGGAAATAAAACAGTGAAGTCTCTTAAATACCTTGGGCCTAGAGGTAGTGGTTGTTTTCACAAGGAGGAGCCTTGACCATGATTTTGAGGAGAAATTTCTAGGATCAGAATGAGCTAGTGTTTTACAAGCAAGAATATTTCTCAGGAGTTTTGGCCTTGTATTTAACCACAATGTTTTTTTAAAAGGTGCACTTCTGCTTTTTGATGAGTGGAATCCTTTTCCCTCCTTTATTCCAGGTATCCTCTGGAATCCAGACTTGAAGTTGGATTAAATTGAAAAGCTCCTGACCACTCTCTTTCATTACCAAAACCTGGCTGAGGCCCAACCGGTGCACCCACCTCAGTGAACCTATCAGCTCTATCTCAGATAGCCATAAAAGACCCTTTCAAGTTAATTTTGACCAATCATTTGCCTGCACTTCATGGGGGACGAAACCAAATCAAATCAAGGTTGCTGCTGATACAGGAGTCTCACAGGCAGAAAATAAAAAAAATTGAAGCACCTGTGAGTGTTCAAAGAATTCTAATAGGGCACTGAAGGGGTTTTTGTTGTTTTTGTTTTGTTTTGTTTGAGGTCTTCAGAACCTGTGGAAGTCTCTTCAAGACTCCAGGGCTTTGTGCTTTGTCTTCGCTCCTAGGGAACACTCAGTAACTGTTATATGGTGGGTGATTTCTTTACCAATCTGAGTATGAGTACCCAGACTTCCTCAGCAGAGAAGGGGCTGAATCCGGGGCTGATGTGTCAGGAAAGTTACGCTTGCGGCGGGACTGACGAGGCAGTCTTTGAGTGTGACGAGTGCTGCAGCCTGCAGTGTCTCCGCTGTGAGGAGGAGCTCCACCGGCAAGAGCGCCTGAGGAACCATGAGCGGATCAGACTCAAACCCGGCCACATCCCTTACTGTGACCCCTGCAAGAGCCCCAATGGGCATTCACCAGGTGTGAGGCAGAGGGCAGCCGTGAGGTGCCAGACCTGTAAAATCAACTTGTGCCTGGAGTGCCAGAAGAGGACTCATTCTGGGGGGAACAAAAGGAGACACCCCGTTACTGTGTACCATGTCACTAAGGTCCGGGAGTGGCTGGAGGAAGGCGAGATGGATGAGGAGACCAAGAGGAGGAAGATGACCGAGAAGGTTGTCAGTTTCCTCCTAGTAGATGAAAATGAAGAGATACAGGTAAGTACGCGGGCACAGTGGTATTCACAGAGTAGTGGGGCAGATCTGCTGTGGCATAGTGGCTCTCAAAAGGAAAGTCTGAGAGGAGCTCACATTTTAATCATAAAAGGCAAGACCTCTAAAAGCTTAAATTGCATATTGCATAGAGTCAGATCTAGTTACTTACTGACTGTGTGACTTTGGACTGAATTACGTTCCCTCTCTGAACCTTATTTTTCTCATCTATAAATTGGGGATAGTGCCTGCTTCGTTGCCTTGCTGTGAGGTAAAATGACACCATAAAGCCTGTTGCTTAACAAATGTTCACTGTATGGTAGGTGCTGCTATTAGGAAGAACTGATAGCAGTTTTCTGAGTGAGAACACTGTGACAAATTGTGAATCAATGTGAATGGTGAGGAACTGCATGTGCAGGGAAAGAAACACTAACAATGGGTCCTCTGGGAGTGCCAGGCAGTAAGTCATAAGCCTGCTACCTTGGTATAGAGAGGCTGGTCTTTAAATTTTAGTGGCTTTTTATAGGAATAGTGTTCTCTTCAGATGACCTGTTCTTATTTTCATATATAGCCTTCTAATCAGTAAAAGCCAGCGAGGGCACCTGGGATATAACAAAAGGACTAGAGAATGTTTAATTTGAATCTGAGTTGGGGAGATGGTAGTGTATGACAGGGGTGATTGGGGAAAAGGTGTGTAATGTTTATTCTTTCCATAGAAGGTAGTGTACTGTCTCTGCTTATGAGTGAGGACTGCTTAAATTTACATCTTGGCTTGGGCACTCTTGGCTGTATACTATATAACCATGGGGGAGTTATTTAAGCTCCAGGCCTCCGTTTCACTTCTACTTCATTGTAGTAGATAAGAAGATTCTGAGATTGGGGATGGAAATGAAAGGCCCTATCACAGGGCGTGGCACGTAGTGTCCAGTACCAGTTTGTTGTTTTTGTCAGTATCATGGAGTATTTGTGGTGCATTGACTCAGTCCCTTCAGCGGTGATGACTCCTCAAGGTTCTAGATTGGAGGGGTACCTGTGTAAGTTACCATTTGAAAATGCCCCAGTTACCCACCAAATATCTTCCATCTCTGTCTTTTTCCTCCTTGGATAAGATAATGGTAGTGTATTACATCGTGATTTCCTATGTACTGCCATTGTCAGCTAAATACTTTCCTAGCACAGTCTTATGGGTCGACAGGAACTCATAAGAGTTACGGAAGAATGACCCAGATTCCATTTTGCCTCCCCTGTTAGCAATAATGTCTTCATTATGGATTATGCTCTAATTGGGAGATGGTGTGGACTCGGGATTTTATAAATGCAACACTTGGACTCGGATGATTGTTATCGGTTTTGCCACCCATTCTCTTTCATGTCAGCCTTTGGAAAGGCACACTTTGATTGCTGTCACTTCATTAAATAAGAGGACAGTTTGGGAAGAACCAGTATTTAACTTGCATGGATATTGTGTTGGCACCACAAAGAATATTTTTTTGAGGGAAGGAGGATGCGTGTTTTTTCTCTTTCTGTAACAGTGGCTCATGTTCCTTAATAGAATTAGGAAAATAAAAGGAAGCGTAATGAAAAAGGCACCTCCAACTACCCAGATATGTTACTTGTCCATCTTTTTCTTATAGTATGTAGTATGTGTACAGTTTGGGTTGTAAAGATTCCTCCTGCTTTTCCTCCCTTCATCAACATTGGCCACTTCCCAAGAAATAACAGTTTATTAATCCCAGGCAACATTGGTTGGGAGTAATGGATTGGGCATAGAATTCATTCTTTTAGGTGGTGATTTGTTCTCAGAGTCATAGTAGAAAAATAAGAAAACATCCAGTTCAGTTTTCTAAGGTGACTGTCCAAAAAAATTTGAGAAGTGCTTGTTGAATGCAAGTCTAGATTATAAATTCAGCCAGAATGTAAACTCTTGGGTGGCAGGACCAGGTCTTATGCCCTGTATCATGTACAATGGTAGGCACGTTGTCAGTGCATAAATACTTGGTGATAGATTGGCAATGTTACATCTCAACTTCAATTTTTGAAAAACGGGTATCATGCACATACCTAGTAAAAAACTGAAATGATGTAAAAGGGCATACAGTGACAAGTTTCCCTCCTCCTCCACACACATAATCTCTTTTCTTAGAACAATTACCATTAGCTGTTAACTGCATGCCTTTCTAGGATTTTTATGTATACTTAAGAATATATGTATCTTTTTAATTGAAAATGAAACCTAATATACTTGCTGCTTTGTTCTTGGCTTTTTTCACTGAAGGATACATTTTGTACAGCTCTCCTTATCAGTACATTGAGGTCTACATCATTATTTACCACCCTCCCCAGCCCCTCCCCCATGGTAACCACTTCTCAGTGTCTATAAGTTACTGCTGTTTTGTTCATAGAAATTATTTTACCAGCCTCTAGGCTGTGGTTTCCTCAGATTCTGTGGCCTAGAATACCCTAAGATTTGTTGGTTGTGATTTGAGTATTATTCAGTTGTCTTTGGAAAACCTAGGGCAAAAGCTTCCTTTTAGAAGTGAAAATTTTATCATTACCTTGTCATTCAGTGTATGCTGTAGAGATGAATTTGAGGAGATATTGGCTTTTGGTCTCGGAAGCAAGAACTCAATTTGTGGCTCCTCGATGGACACGTTTGGCCTGCTAGCCAAAGACATTCATTAATCCATCACATTTATTGAGCATATATTATGTGCAAGGCACTTTCTAGATTGCAGAGGTACATGGTTACTAAGACTTGGTCCAGGCCATTATAGAGCTCACCATTCAAGGAGGGAAAGCAGAGTACACACGTGTGAAACAACAGATGTTTCAGCTGTAGTAAGTATTATTAAGGAAGAGGGGCTTGGAAGCCGCTTTTGCAGGATGGTCATGGTCAGGAAAGATTTTATTACAGAGGTGACTTAAGCAAACACCTGACCTCCAGACAGAGGGGGATGGGAACGAAAAGAAAGTGGATGGCAAGTTGGAGGTATAGAAAATGCCATTTTGGCAGGAGTGAGCTGGCAGAGAGCGGTAAGAAGAGAGGTACAGAAGTAAATATGTGCCAGATCATGTGGGGCCTTGCAATGCCATAGAAATAAGCGTGGCTTTTAAGTGTAATGGGAAGCACTGGGCTGCTTTATGCTGGGAAGTCTCATGATCTGATAGAAATGTTTAAGAAATAGCTCTTGTCTTTAGTGTGAAGACTAGATTGTAGGGGACAAGAGGCAAAACAGAGTTGCAGAAGATGAGGTGAGAGGTGGCTTAGATTTGGTGTTACCATTGGTATGGAGAGATAGGAAGACATTGGTGAATTTGGGGTAAAGATGGATGTAAAACCGGAATGCTGTTCCAGGCTAGAGAGGTGAGGAACAAGAGAACTCAGTGGTGATGCCTTGGCATTTGGTTTATGCAGATCATGTCTGCCTAATACTCCATTCTTTATTGACTTGAATGAACAAAAAAACCTGCAAGTCTTTTAGAACTCAATTCATGTAATAGAGTTAAATTAGTCTCTTTTGGTATTATCTGACACAGTGAGCTCACCAAGAGTGGTTTTGCTCCCCAAGGGTCATTTGGCAATGTTTGGAGACATCTTTGGTTTCGCAGCTTGGGGATGGAGGGGATGTGCTAGGGTAGAGGCCAGGGTGCTGCTAAATATCTCATAATATATAGAGTGCCCCTGCAGAAAGAATGATCTGGTACAAAATGTCCATAGTGCTGAGATTGAGAAACTCATCTAACAGATGAAGGTGTGGTCTAACAGGAGATCTGGATTCCAGTGAAGTGGAAAATATATCAGGGCTAAAAAAAATCTAACACCAGTTTTCCTTCCTCCATTTGGTTCTGTTAGCTCATCAGAAATAATCTAGCTGAAATGATATTCTCTTTTGGCCTGTTTTGTACCCTCTCTAGTAAAATGGTTAGATATCTGCATTGTGTACACTGATTTTTCTAGACCTCAGTGGAACTGTACTAGGAAAACAAGATGACTTGCAGATTCATTATTTAGAGTCCCATGCTAAGACAGTGAGGGGACAAGTCATCTACAATCTCTCGAAGTTAGTGACAACACCCTTAGCAAATAGCGCAAAGGTTAGAAGAACAAAGTTCTAACAGAGTTCTTAGTGGAGGAAGAGGATACTATTTTCCTAGCTGTTGAATCTTGTGAGGGATTCAGACATCTTGTCTTGTCAGAATGTTGACTAGTTAGAGAGAAAAAAGGTGAAATACTAAGTCATTTTTGTCTTCATTCACACAGATATATATGTATTTAAATCCCGTACAAGTTTTTGTTTTTTCATAGCCACCCCCACTGTCTTTGTCCTTTTCCTACAAACTTCTGTGATGTCCTCTTTCCCAAGAAGGTAGAACAGCAAACTGACAAAAAAATTTCATGTTTCACCTTTACACTGACTGAGCCCTGACTGGGACATTAGGAGAACCACGGAGCTTTTCATGCCAAAAGATTCCTGAAGGTTAGTCCCCTCATACTGAACCTGCAAGGTGATAAGGAAGCCTAGGGACCCAGGAGTGGGCAGTGAGAAGCTAAGAAAGTGTCCACTGGGGTCAGCCCTCCTGGACTCCGAAATAGACAGCCGTGGCCCTCTCTGAAATGGGAGGCCATGGTGAGTCTTCTCTGCCCTTCCTCCAGCCAAGTCAGTGAGGACTTCATTGCACTGAAGCCGTTCCTTTAAGAAGACTCATCACGTTGTTTGGCTGCTTCACTTGTTTACAGTCCCAGAATAGTGTGGCTCAGAATACTAGGACTTGGCTTTTCTTTTCTTTTTTTTTTTTAATTGGCTAAAAGAGACATCTCTCTACTAGAATTCAGGAATGGAAAATAGCAGAGGATGTTTTCGTACTGTATGGGAATCTTGACCCCGGATTGGCTGTGTTGATCTGCCCCATTTCTGTGCCCCTTCTGTCTTAGACTCATCTGGTCCCTGCCTTCTGCTTCTTGGTCCAGGTACCTTGCCGGGGCTTGGTCTTCCCAGGCCCTCTGATTTAAGACAGGCTGCAGAAACGCCACTGGACTTGATTCTGGTCAACAGGTCATGAGTCGGGGGAATCGTAATCTCCCAAATTGTGGAACCTCCTCACTTCTCTCTTCAAATGGCCAAACTATTATAATGTAAGGACTGATTTGGGGGCTGTGGTTGGTTAGCCCTTTGGCAAGGGCTAACCTGAATATATTTTGGTTCTTAGGTGTCATATAAGAAAATGTAACAAAGAAATATAGATCTGTTTAGGAGGTGTCTGTCAAGATAAGAAACAATAATTGGATGAGTAGCAGAGGCTCCCTCCCGCACCACTGCCTTTCACTCAAAAAAAAACCATGTAAAAGCCCCTTTTGCTTCATAATAGTAGTAGAGGGCAAGGTACTGCAGGGCGTTACTGGGAAATGCAGGGTCGAGCATGACTCAGACCAGCGGAACAGGAAAGAGCCTCTGTTAAGTGCCTTCAGTTTCTGCTCAGCATCTTCCGAGCTTTCTCAACCTGGGCTCAATTCAGTTATAACAGGCTCCTGGCATTTAATCTGGGAGGCTATTTAGTTTAGTACAGGGCTGTTTAAAATTTGACCCGTATAAGTCAAAACCACTGTGAGTCAGCTCCTCAGGTAGCCTACCTTTAACTATTTCAAGTTACCTTCAGTTTGTGTGATTGTATTTTTTCTGGTCTGTCACTGGAAGTGATCGGTGTTTCTGGAATTGGGCACACATTTGGTTTTTTTCACCAGAGTTAATGTAAGAGGCAGATTTCTTATTAAGTTGACCTTTTAATGCCTCCTGTGGGTTCATCTCCTGCCTGTGCCACCCCTGAGTTTATCCTGAAGATTGTGTAGCCCAGAAGCACTTCTGTTGGCTGGCCGAGCTTTTCCGGAGAGTCTTGCCTGCTTTGGGAGGAACTCCCATGAGATCATTTCTGATGTTAGAACTGCTGTGTGCATTGAGCACATTTGATTGGTGATGGGAAGCCAGAGGAAGTCTAAGGGGTGAGACTTGAAGAAGGGAAAGAAAGGAAGGATATAGAAAGTTCCAGGTGTGAAAAATTAGAAAGACTATGGGAAGGGATGCAGAGGGCCTTTTGGAAACAGGAAAGGGTGAATGCTTCCTTGGAGGATGTTCTGTTCAATTTGTCCCTTTTTCCAGTGGATTTTGGCCCCCCAGTTAAGAGGCTCTCTTTGACCAGTTTGTGTGGTCAGCTTTGTGGGGCTGGAGTTCTTAGGCAGAGAAGTATGAATACCAGCCATACATAAGCACCTGACCTCTGGCTTGACTTTGCTGGAGGAGGATTCTACTTTCTGGTAGCTTCTGGAATTTTTACCTCCTTCCTGATTTCCTTCTAGAAATTGGATTAGTGCTGTCTTTCCCAGGGAGTTTGACTCTAGATGTTAGAATGCTTGAAAAGAACTGACAGAGCCTGGTTGTGGCCTGTAGTTGTGGAACCCCAGGTTTAAGTTAAGAGACACATAAATCCCAAGCAATTCAGCAGTCATAGAGCATCTAGAAATTCCCCAACTTTCCAGCCCAGCCCCTTCTGCCTGATGAATATGTTGTCTGCATGGCTAAACTGTTTTCCATCACGTCTCATAACCTTTTCTTTCCAAGAGGTCAGTTCAGTTTACATGTATCATTCAACAACAGTCATAAACATTTAGTGTCAATTATGTGCCTTACTAGTTTGAGTAATCTCTACGAAAAATGTTTTAAAATGAAAATTAAGAGGTTAAGTGAGCCTAGGGAAGGATGGCAGAGGCCTTCATTCCCAGAAAAGCCCGGCTCTCTTTTCTGCTTGTCTCTGAGCAGAGGCTCTGAGTCTGAGGATTGCATGATTATTTTTGCATACCCTTCTAGTCCTGGTGACCATGAACTAGTTTAGTTTGTGGTCAGTAGATCACTAGGATACACTACTGTTTATTCCCTATGTCTCAGTCAACTCTGTTGTTTAGGTCTGGATCATCTGTCAGCCTGCCTGCTTAGCTTTCTGTCTCTTTTCTCTTTGCCTCCCTTCCGCCTTTCTCTTCCTTCCTTTTTCTCTTTCCCCTTCCTCTGCCTCTCACCCATCCTCTTCTGTTCTCTCCTTTCCTTCCCCTCTCCCTCCCTCTTTCATTTCTTCCTTTTATCTTCTTCCTCTCCCTGCTCCCCTTTCGTGAATTTAGCAGCTAAATTTGCCATTGCCAGGAGAAAAAATGTTTCTAGAACTAAATGTTAATTTTTTTTAGGCTTATGCACTCCTTTGGACCGTTCATGACATTTCTCTCCCTTTCATTACCACAGAAAACTGAGTTTGCTACCTTTTTTTTTTTTAAAGAATTGACTTATTAAAAAGGTTTTTGGCTTCCAAGTGCAGCCTTCCTTGATCACCATATTTGAAAGAGCAGCCCCTGCCTCGACCTGGTGGTCCTAACCCTCTTCTGATTTTCTTTCCTTCATACCACTTATACTATTTGATATAACATGTACTTTTAAAAATTATCTCTAATGTGGTTGGATTTACACATAACATGCACATTTTTAAAAGTGTACAGTTCAGTGAGTTGTAACAAATGCATCTACATATGTGTAACCACCATCACCATCTAGATAGAGAACATTTCCATCCCCTACTAAGGTTCTCTTGTGCCTCCAGGAAGTTGGTCCCCAGCAACACTGATCTGATCTCTGTTGCTATAGATTTGACTTCCCTAGACTTCCATGTAAGTAGAATCATGTAGTGTTCTTTGTATCTGGTTTCTTTTACTCCCCATATGTTTCTGATGGTCATCCATGTTGTTGCATGTCTCAGTTCATTTCTTTTTATTGCTGAAAGTATTCCATTGTATGGGTATACCACAGTTTGTTCATCCATTCACTGCTGATGGACATTTTGTATACCATATATTTTAATTGTTTAGATATTGTCTGCCTTCTCCTTAGAATGTAAGCTCCATGAGGGTAGTGATTTTTTAAATTTGAGGTGTAATTTGCATCACGTAAAGTTAACCGTTTTAAAGTGAACAATTCAGTGGCATTTAGTGCGTTCACGATGTGCAACCACCATCTCTCTCTGGTTCTGAAACATTTTCATGTTTCCTACTGTTAAGCAGTCCACCCCAGAGGGCAGTGATTTTTTTTGTCTGTTTTTGTTCAACTTTTATTTTCCAATTATAAAAATAACATAGACTCAGAATGTTAAAATACAGTAAATACAGCTACAGAAAAGTATAAAATTTGATCTTAATTTTACAATAAAAGGAAGTATCTCAACACTTTTAAATGTTGCACTTACTTTTTAAACATTTTATTGAGATATGGTGCACATACCATGCAATTCACCCATTTCAAGTGTACAATTCAGTGGCTTTTAGTATATTCAAAGATAAGTGCAACCATCACACAGTCACTTTTAGAACATTTTCACTGGGCACTGATTTTTGCCTTTTCTGTTCACCAGCATCTAGAACAGTGTTTGGCACATAGTAGGTACTCATATAATATTTGTTGAATGAATGAAATGTGCTAATGAGAATAAATCAATTTAATTATTCAACAAACATTTAATGAGTACCTTTTATGTGCTGACAGCTGAGGGAGGTAGAAGTGGCACTATACTGAACTTGCCCTTGGGGAGAGGACAGTCTAGTGGCAATAGAAGACAAATAAGTAGAAATAAAGTGGATGATGTCAGAGCAGTATAGAGAGGATATTATAGAATTTCGGAGGAGGGTTATATTGCTGGGGGGGGTGCTACTTTTGTTATTGGCTGAAATAGTTATATGCTATATTACTGCCTCCCGGGGCTCCACTCTCTCATTCCGTACAGAACAGAAACAGGCCCCTTTCAGTCTCCACCTCAGACACCAGGGATCTTTGGCATAAAGAGTGAGACAAGCATTTGGGTGAATCTATGGTGTAGTCATAAATCTTGGAATCATGTCACATCATTCTCTTGAAGACTTGAGTGCTTCTTTTGCATGATATATGAATTATGCAATCTTACCTTTTTTTTTAATTGAAAAAATAGATTCTTTTGAAGGAGGGAGTGGTAATTATTGAGTGAGTATCTTGGTTCCATTATCCCTAATTCTTTAATGAGGTGTTTATTGGAAACCTTCCCTCAGGACACTTTTTGCTTAGAATAATGGAATGAAATTCTGTGTTGGTAGTAGTGACTCTGACCTTGAGGCAAACCAGGGTAACTACAGCATTAATGGCAGTCAGCACTTCTGTAGCACTTACTCTATACCTCTCTGTGCAAAGTACTTGATGTGCATTATCTCATTTAATCTTCAGAGCAACCCTATAAAGTAGATTGTGTTGTTAGCCTCATTTTGCAGGTGAGAAAACTGAGACCTGGAGAAGTTAAATAGCTTAAGGTTATTCTAAAGTTGGTGAATGGTAGAGGCAGGTTGATTTAACTCTTAAGGGTAGTACTACACTGTTTCCTTCTACAGAGAGAATATAGCATCTAGACATTCTGTGCTGTGTTCATTCATTTATTTAACAAATATGTATTGATTTCCTATTATGTGTCAGGCCCTGTGCTAGGGCTACAGGTGAACAATACAAACTAGATCCTTGCCAGTATGGAGGACATTATAGTTGGGAAGCTCAGAACCAGGAAGAATGGGAAAACGTTAACAGAGATGGTGGGTGGAGAATGAAGGCTTTCAGCAAGAGAAGGGTTGAGTATAAATTGTCCATGGTATGTTCTGGGTAGAGGTGTACCTGAACCTAGTTCTTTTGTCTTCTTCCTAGCCTTGTGCTTTTACTGCGAAGTCCCATAGTCTTTACCAGAGCTTGTGTCTGTTTTTATAGCTGGCCAAATACAGGTATGCACTGCCACTTAAAAGTGGGCTGCGTCTCCCATCTGGAAGCTCCTTGGAAGAGTCCGTGGAATATGATGTGGTCTTGAGGGTGAGGCAGTGTTTTTGGTCTGTCCTTAGAATTTAGCTTTGGTTTGGAAAACTTTTTATTCAGATATAAATGGAGAGTTGAACTGGGTGAGTTGGGTGAGGTCAAAGAAACTGATCATGGAGCTAAAAATGACTCTTTTAAAATAATTCATTTTGTGGATTATCTGTACATAGAAATGTTCTCTTTCCTGATAGAGTAGGAGGGGAGCCTGTGAGGCCATGTGTCAGAAGCACCCTTAGGTAATTATAAGACATGGGAGGAGAATTCCTGAATTCTTCAGTAACGGAACACTTTGGGGACACTGGACTGGAAGAAAGTGATCTTTGCCCTTACCAAATGTGCTCAGTGTGTTTGTGAGGCCAATCTCATGACTTCAGTGGTCTTAAAACATTTGATTGAGAAACAGTTGTGTTTTTACATGAAACTATATTGGCACATACATGGATAAACACAAAGATACACACTCCTTGTAGGATAGAATGAAAGGAAATTTTCTGAACTTGCTGGGTTGGGGAAACAGGCTTAACTAGAACTCTCTGGCAGTAGGAGCTTGCAGTTGGAATGGAACCCCTTTTTCATTTGGACTTTAAAAATAGACTGGCTACTGATCTGTTTGACATTGTTTCAGTGAAATCCTGTCTGAATATCAGGCCACAGACTTAAGTCATTGCCTAGAGTTCTTTTCAACATGATGGAAGTGGCTCTGGATTTTTCAAGGAAGAGTTCCCTCACCTTCTGCTTCTTTCCCTCCCCCGGCAGAAAGAATATGTTACCTAAGTTTTATACCTGTGCTGGTCTAATGTTATCAGGTCTGTCCCCGACACTAGATGAAGCTCAATACATGTCTGTTGACCAAAGGAAACAACCAAACTCTTAATTTCCTTTTGGGATAGTGGTCCCAGTTCTATTAAGAGTGAGAATCTGGGCTCTTTGTTTTTCTCTGACCTCAGCCAAAAACAAGTGAAAGCAAAATAAACCAGAGACCAACACATAAAAGTAATTAGTAGTACTTAGTTTTGGCAATAGCTATTGACTTAGGCTAGTTTTGGCAACTCAGTGGACAGGTAGAAAACAATCTTTTTTGTCTTGGGAGTGGGGTTTATCATAAGCATTAGACTGTGATTGGGAGCATCCAAGCTTTTCCCCTTAGCTCTTGCCACTGCCTTGGGGAAGGAGCTGATTGTTGCTTTCAGCCACAGGGAATGCCTTCATGAAATTTTAGAGGACTGTTTGATTACAGTTGGTACAAATTAGATCCTTTTCATCCAGAGAGGACAGAACTGAAAGAACCTCAGTGCTGAGCCACTTTCCTTTGAAATGTTTTCTGAGTATCTTTGGGGTTTCACATCAGGAGTTTCTGTGTTCATTGGTTTCTCCTTCCAAGGCTGTTCATTTCAGTTGTTTCCCCATCTCTTGCTCTTCCCTTCCCAGGCCTACTCAGAACGAAGCCCCTGTGGTCAGTTTTCCTGGAATGGTTCTCCAAGGGCTAAGAAGGAATTTCTTGAGAGAGACTGTCATCATTCCTATTGCCTGCTGGGTCAGAGGTTGACTGCTGGACACATTTCCCTGCCCTAAACTGCTCTGAATTCTAAATTGGAGCACCTAGAGATCACTGAGTACTGTTACTTCATTTTAGGAACTCCATTTGGAACTCTTCAAAGTGAAAAGCTTTATGAGTGAGGTAGAGAGAGGTGTACGTTTGGTTTCTTAAAGATTGATAGGATATTAGATGGCCACTTAACTAAGAATCAGCTCTAAAGCCAGTATTAATAGTTATATGTTGTTTTGATTAGAGAGGAAAGGAGTTATCAGAAACAGGCAGTGAGGGCTCTCATTTTTAGGCAGAGTCCATTTAGATTTCATCACATCGCTGATTTAGTCCCTGAATGAGCAGCTTCTGGGCAAACAAGCAGGGCAAGCCCATCTGCTGCTGCTCTGCACGTGGACCTTCTCCCAGTGGGCTGGTCTTTAAATGATAATGGGTAATATTTATTGCATGCTTACTCTGTGCCAGGCTTTGTGCTAAGCTCTTTACATGCTTTCTCTCATTTAGCCCTCAGTATCCCTACAAGTTGTAGCATCTGTTATTACCTCATTTCCCTGAAGCTTGAATAGTTGAGTAACTTTTCCGGGGCCACCCAGTGGCAAAGTGGGGAATGGAATTTGGGTGTTTCTGATTTGTGTGAGGTCCAAGAGATGGTCTAGCAAGCTGGGGGAGGACAGAAGGCACAAGTTGGGGAGTGGTGGCTTTGGTGTTGCCCTGCTTTTGCTATTACGTAAGGGCCAGGGATCACTTCAGACATGTAGAGCTGGGTTGGGTGGCCAGTTGGCAGTGCTCAGAGTCATGTAGTTTCTTTCACTCCAGGAATGGAGAAAAGTGGGATCTTTGATTGCAAACAGGCAGAACGAGTAGAGCAGGAGCCTTGTTCCCATCTGGCGCCTGCCTTCACTCATCAAAGGGGCTCTTCCTATCTTTTTCTCTACCTTTTCTTCCCCTGACTGAAAACAGTTTTGCTGCCACCCAGGCCTAGGCCGTTCTCTCCTCTCTGGCCCAGGGGAAAATGCCTACAGGTTAAGGATAAATTGAGTTGTTCAACAGGGAGCAAAATAGTGTGAAATGCAGAAGGAACACAAAGCATGGTGTCAGTTGCCAGGCATTTTCTCATTTATCTGTTTATTTCATTAGCAACCACTACCCAGTCAAAGGAGGCAAAGATAGTTGTATCTTCATTTTACATGTGGAAAAAACGCAGTTGGTGCATGTTAAATGATTATCCAGGGCTTGTCAGTAGGAAAACCAGTCTAAGACTTTGAACTTCCCTGCCCAGAATTCTTTGCACTGGACTCGGATGCATATGCCCAACACACGAACATATATGTTTAACATACCCCAGGACACTAGGTGCCAAAATAAGATCCCCAAATGTTGACAGGGAGTGTTTTATTCTCATCTCAAACAGGTTTATCTATATATAATATGTGCAGCATTTGGCAGTTACATAATGTGAATCTTCAGACATTTAATCCTGTGGTTCCCCTATGCCCCTTTTCTGGTGCCCTCTCTTGCATATCCTGGAAAGCAGTGGTCATTTTGTGGGCTAGCAGCTTGATGACAGAGTAGATTTCCGGGGGAAAATCCCTAAGCCTGGTGGTCTTCCCAGAGATCGTTTGAGAAGGTGGATGACTCTTGCAGTTGGCACCCTGACCTTAGCTGACTCCTTGTTGGTTGAGGTTTATGGAGCTTTTGTTTTGTTTCTCTTGAAGCCAACTTAACAGCTTGGAACCAGGCTGGCTGAGTGACACTGGTCCAAAAATTGTCTGTTTTGTGTAACTTCTTGTTCCTCTCTGTTGTCTGGGAGATCAGTGAGCCCTTAACAAGTTTATCAAATGCTGCGTATGTTAAACCCTAGGAAGATGTCCAGGGTGGAGAAAAGTGATTAAAGTACCTAACAAGGTGCCTGGCATTCATTCATTCATTCACTCATTTGATAACTTGATATTAAGCTCCTACATGCCAAGTTGTGTCCCAGTGCTAGGAATGTAAAGATAAGATAGACGTAGTTCTGCCCTCGTGGGTCTAGTGAAGGACACTGTCGCTGCAGTAGGCATTCAGTAAATTATTAGTATTATCATTAACATTAAGGCTATTAATATAATACTAATGAAGTTATTAGTAGAGTAATGAGTGACTTACTATCTTGATGAGGTTATGGGAAATGAGGGCTTGTCATATTATCACATCCAGTGGTTTATCTACATGTCTTTTAACTGCTCTTTATCAGACCAGCAGACTCTTAAGAATCAGGAAGGTATGTTTTCTCTTATGGGTGGAGGATTCTAGTGTAATGGTTCATCACTCTTTTAGCTGGAGTAGAGCATTGCCTGTTTGGATTAGGAACTTTGGCCATAGGGTTCTGTATTCTGGGAGTAGGGGCCCCGAGCATCTTTCTGGAGGTCCAGTCTGGGATCTCACTGGTACCAGGTCTCTTCCTTCCTGGACTGACATTTTATAAGGACTTTAAATTGTTCTATAAATTGTAAAGAGAGGAATTATGGAGGGTGAAGTTGATCAATAAGTTTTTGTGTTTTTTTTTCAAAATAGCACCTTTATTATGATGTAATTCACATACCATATGTTTCATTCTCTTAAAGTATACAATTCTGTGTTTTCAGTGTATTCACAAAGTTGTGCAACACTTAACGACTATCTAATTCAAAATATTTTCATCACCCCAAATAGAAACCCTATCTCTTTAACAGTCATTCCCTAGTCCCTTATTCCGCCAGCTTCTTGAACCACTGATAGACTTTCTGTCTCTGTGAATTTGCCTGTTATAGACATTTTATATAAATGGAATCAGAATATTTAGCATTTTGTGCCTGGCTTCTTTTAGCTTAATGGTTTCAAGGTTCATCCGTGTTGTAGCATGGATCAGTATTTTATTCCTTTTTATGGTTGAATAATATTCCATTGTATGGATATACCATATTTTGTTTATTCATTAGTCTGTGGACCATGTGGGTTGTCCCCAGGTTTTGGCTATTATGGATAATGCTGCTATGAATATGTTCAGGTTTTGTATGGACATATGTTTGCAGTTCTCTTGGGTATATACCTAGGAATGGGATAATGAGACATATGGTAACTGTACATTTAACTTGTTGAGAAGTTGCCATTCTGTTTTCCAGAGTGGTTGTGCCATTTTACACTCTTACCAGCAGTGAATGAGTGTTCCAGCCTTTCCATATCCTCACCAGCACTTACTATCTTTTTGATCATAGTCATCCTAGTGGATGCGAAGTGATACCTCATTGTAGTTTTGATTTGCATTTCCATGATGACTGTGGTGTTGAGCATTTTTTAATGTGCTTTTTGGTTATTTGTATATTTTCTTTGGAGAAATGTCTGTTCAAATTCTGGGCTTAATATTAGGGTTTTTTTTTTCCTTTTTGAGTTATAAGAGTTTTTTATGATAATGGACCACTAGTCCCTTATCAGATATATTATTTGTAAATACTTTCTCCCATTCTTTAGGATGTCTTTTCACTATCTTCATGGCATCCTTTGCAGAATAAAAGTTTTTAATTTTGATGAGGTCCAGTTTATCTACTTTTTCTTTTGTTATATTGCTTTTGGTATCATATCTAAGAAACCATTGCCTAGTCTAAGGTCAGAAAGATTTGCTCATGTCTTTTTCTAAGAGTTTTATAGGTTCAGCTCTTCCATGACCACAAAGTTCTTACATTGACTGAGCCTTTAAAGATTCCTGTTAGATGTTTGCTCTGGTGGTAGGGGCTGGGTGGGAGGCTGTTATCCTGGAACTTCTTTTCCTTGCCACCTAGATAAATCAGTCAAGCACCTTGACCTTGGGAAGCACATGCTCTTCTTGCAGGTGTTTCTAGCTGTTTTGCAGTTTCTATATTTCATTATCTTTTTTTTTTTAAGGTAACAAATGAAGAGGACTTTATTAAGAAATTGGACTGCAAACCTGATCAGCATCTGAAGGTGGTTTCCATTTTTGGAAATACTGGTGATGGAAAGTCTCATACTCTCAATCATACTTTCTTTTATGGCCGTGAAGTCTTCAAAACCTCCCCTGCCCAGGAGTCCTGCACTGTGGGAGTGTGGGCTGCCTACGATCCAGTCCACAAAGTAGCAGTGATAGACACAGAAGGGCTACTAGGCGCTACGGTGAATCTAAGCCAGAGAACACGGCTGCTGCTTAAGGTTCTGGCCATCTCAGACCTCGTCATCTATCGAACTCATGCAGACCGGCTGCACAATGACCTCTTCAAGTTCCTTGGGGACGCCTCAGAAGCTTATCTCAAGCACTTCACCAAGGAGCTCAAGGCTACCACTGCCCGCTGTGGCCTGGATGTCCCCTTGTCCACCCTGGGCCCTGCTGTTATCATTTTCCATGAGACTGTGCACACTCAGCTGCTGGGCTCTGGTGAGTAGACAGGGTGCTGTGTCAGATGGACCTTCTTGGGTACAGGGAGGCAGCCACTAGGCTGCAGCAGCAACCTGGTGGTGGTGGATTGTCCAGAAAAATTTCTGCCTGAGCAAGACATAAGGAAGTGGTGTGCAGGAAGGATGGAGGGGTCAGCCATGTCAAAGTTGGCTGAGTGGCTTTGACAGTCTAGAGGTCCTTGGTGATCTGGATAAGACCTGTTTCCCAGGGATGGTGGGCATGAAAGCCTGATCAGAGTGGGATCAAGAGAGACTAGGGGGAGGAGAAGAGTTAAAGCAGTGAGTATATTCATCTCTTTCAAAGAGTTCCATAAAAGGAAGCAGACAAATGGAATGAAAGGTAGAGTCTGATGTGCGAATTTAAGGAATTTTTCCCTTTTCAAAATGTAAGATGAGGTGTTGCAAATGTCTGTGTGCTGATGGGAATGATTCATAAGAAGGGAAATGATACAGATGTAAGAGACGGAGCAGGAACAGTTAGGGGGATGATACACAAATGGAAGGGCTGGCCTATTTAGGAGCATGGACAGTCATCCATAACAACAGGGGAGAAGCTAGAGTAGGCACATGGGCGAGGGAAGGAGGTATATGTGATGGGTGTGTGTGGAAGTTGTCTCACTGTTTCTGTTTTCCTAGAGAAATAGGAAGCGGGGTTAACATCTAAGTCGGAGGAGGAGGGAGCTGCTGCCACAATAGTGATAGGATGCAAGTGGGTAGAGTAGTGTTGGCCCCTAAAACAGTTTCACCATTTACCTGTTCATTCAGCAACCACATTAATTATGTGCACAGTGTCATGTACTAAGCACTGGGGCATCGAGCTGGAGAAAGACACTTCCCACCCCCATATAGCCCACGGCCTATTTAGGGAGACCACGTGTGTTCTGTTATGTAGTGGATGTAGGAGTGCAGAAGAGGAACACTTTATACCACCTGAGGAGGTGACATTTGAACTCTGAAGATTTGGTAATGGGGTGGCAGGGGGAGCAAGGATACTTTAGGAAGAGCAGACCTCTGGTGGTTTCAAGGAGCAATTTGTGACCAGGAACTGCAAGTGGTTCTGTAACAGGTTCCTCATTTCCGTTCTAGCCCCCTTCAGTGCGTCCTCACAGAGCATCCAGAGTGATCTTTTTACAAGCTTAATTTATAACTTAGATGATGTCATACTGCTGCTTACAACCTGTGTGTCGGTGGCTTTCCAGTATGTCAGAATAAAACCTGAACTCCTAATTGTGGTGTTCACTCCTGCCCATGTCTCTGACCTCCTTCTCCAGTTACCCCCACCTCCTTCCCCGTTCCATGTGTGTGCTCACACAACAAGTGTACACTCCCTCCACTAGCCATGCCAGCCTTTTCTCGGTTCCCACCTTTGCATATGCTACTCTGCCTGGCTAGAACACTCTTCCCCAGCTAGCCATATTTTTTTCAGATTCAACTCAACTCCCACTCCCTTGGAGCCTTTCCTGACTGTCCCCTAAAGGGCCCTCTCCTGTGCACAAGTGGTCACACTCTTTTTACATTAATCAGTTCGTTTGCGTTGGAGCACCTGTAGCTCTTGGAAATCACCCTGTATGTTTACTTGTTTTTGGTCTTTTCCCACTCAAATGGGAACTCCGTGAATGCAGGAGCCTTGCTTATCTTACCGTGTCCATAGAGCCTGGATAAATGCTTGACACAGTGTAGGCTCTCATCACATGTTTGCTGAATGCATAAATGAGTAAAATGTCTGAAGCATAGATTGTATGGTTGAGATACTTGGGGAATCAGATGATGGAAGGCCTTGATCAGTTCCCAAGTATGACAGGAGCCCCTGAAGGCTTTTAAGCAGGGAGTTACATGATCAGATCTATATTTGTAAAAGGGAGCCTGTTGCAGGGTGAACTAGAGAAGCATGCTGGAGGCAGGGAGACCAGCCAGGAGGTTATCACCACACCAGGGAAGAAGTGATAGGGCCTGAAACAGAGTAGTGGCAGAAGGAGAGAGGGACAGACTGGGGCCATATTAAGGAGTTAGAATCTGAAGGGCCCGGGTCTAGTGGGAAAATGAGAAATCTAACTGTTCCAGAATGGAAGAAGAGACTCATTAGCAAGTGACTCTTAACTGCAGAATGCTGACTTGAGGGTGCTTCCTGTGATCAGCTTTTTAATGCCACTCTAGATCTTTACAACTTTGGTGGGTAGAAGGATTAATTTTCAGTTCAGGATTTTGAAGTAACCAGCCCTTCAAAAATAACTTTTTTTGCTTTGTGCCATATACTATACTAGGTGGTCTTTTCTGACTTGATTTTAAAAAAAATAAATGCTAATTACTGTATCTTTGCTATTCAGCCCAGTCAATAGCAGCCCCATTTTACAGATGAAGAAACTGAACTTGGAGAGCTTAAGTTGTATCAACGAGGAGGTCCCAGCTAGTGAGTTGCACAGTTGGGGTTCAGAACAAGATCTCCTAGCTGCTCAATCCAGAGCTATTTCTGGAATACCATTGCTGCTTCTTGAAGTCTTGAGCTGGGACCAAGGGAGCCAGAGTTTGTGCAGGGTAGAAGGAGAAGTCCCTGAATTGTGGGCAAATTGACCATTAGAGTTTTCTCTGTCTCAAATCCTGTTCCTTTTCTGGATAGAGGATCTCTAGGTGGGAGTCAGTTGACAAATGAATTGTCTCTGTTTTACAAATGAGCAGGACCAAGCTCCCATAATCATCCAGGATGAGCCATGAGATGATGTTGGGAGGAAGTGAAGGTGGTGGGGCTGGCTCCATGTGGCTCTGGGAGAATCACTCACTGATGGGCTTACCCTGCTCCTGGATCCTTCCTTCAGAACTGACTGCGCAGGAAAAGTTCAGGAGGAGATGGTTTAGGGATTTACTGCAGAATTCTGGCTTCTTTTCTTTGATGACTATACCTTTAAAGTTGAGCTTATATAAGCTGTATCTCCACTGTTAATTGGAGTGATTTTATTGTTGTTAAGTATTAAAGAAAAACTTAAAAAGTCCTTCCAACTTTTAGCTCCAAAATATTTATTGGGTCCATTTGTACTACCACTCCCCAAATTTTTGGATAAATGTTGGTGAAACCATGGGGAGGTAAATACCGTTGTTGTCTATAGCTTCACCAGCATAAGTCCAGCATTTTCAAAGTAGCTATTTATTTAAATGGTTAATTCTGCCCATAGGATGGAAGACTGTGTAGCTGTTAAAAAGAATAAGGAACTTCTCCGAATGTATTATGACAGGGACAGATACTTAGAGTATGTTATTAAATGATAAAAACAAGTTGCATGTATCTGTTGCGAAGTGTGTAGACAAAGTCTGAAAGATTAAACACTGAACTGCAGTTACCTTTGGGGGAGTAGGAGGAAATAGAGGACATACATTTCTGTCCTTTTATACTTTGACATGTTTAGATTTTTTTACAAGCAGGTTTTTAAGAAAAGACTCTTCTTTGAAGTATTATGTACATACAGAAAAGCACACCTCATTATCAAAAGCATAGTAACGTGATGGGTGTTTACAGCCTGGATGTACCTGTGCACTCAGGACCAGGTCATGAGACACCAGCAGCCACCTGGAAGCCTGGCTCATGCTCCCTTTTGGGCAAGGGTAACCTAAATTCCAGCAACATAGGTTAGTTCTGCCTGTTTATGTACTTTATATATATACGGAGTCAGGCTACATGTTACTTCTATAATGAAAGGTGACATTTAAAAGAAAGTTCATGTACCTGTTTCTGCTTGTCCAGATCACCCCTCAGAGGTGCCAGAGAAGCTCATCCAGGACCGGTTCCGGAAGCTGGGCCGCTTCCCTGAAGCCTTTAGTTCCATTCACTACAAGGGAACGAGGACTTACAATCCCCCCACAGACTTCTCTGGGCTCCGGCGCGCTTTGGAGCAGCAGCTAGAGAACAACACTACACGTTCTCCCCGGCACCCGGGTGTTATCTTCAAAGCCCTGAAGGTCAGTTGGCTCTTGCCGTGAGTCCTCAATGGGGTACCGGCAGGTGGCGAGAACACTCAGTGCTCCAGCTTTTTTTCGTGCCCGTGATTGGAAACCTGGGCTGCAAAGAGAGGGTCTAAGAGAAGGAAATGCACTGGTGGAGTTTGTACCTGTCCAGTGACTGCATCTTGCTAAGAGCATGAGTACAGAGGACTCTTGGGTGATAGTTAAAAAGTGACAGGTTCTCATCTTGGAGAAAAACTAGACTTTTAGGGAACAGGAAAAAGCATTCATTTCTGGGTGGTATGGCCCAGCCTTGGTGAGTTAACCCTATTTTGAGGCTCATTTATCTGGACAGCCTTTGTGCTTTCCTTTATAAAGACTCACCTATTTTTTTTTAAACCAAATTAACTTATTCAAGAAGGCAACTTTTTATCACTATAAATGGAAAACTATTATCACAGGTAGGCATTTGCTAAGACAGAGAAACAAAAACAGGCACATGGTAACAATAATTGCTGTTTATTATGTACTCAAGTTCAGAGGACTATATATGGAGTAGTTCGTTTAATCCTTATGTCACCTTCGTAAGTACTACCATCCTCATTTTGCAGATGAAGAAACTAGGCACAGAATGATGAAGCAGTTGGTTACACACAGTTTACCAAGTGGCAGCAGGCATAAACCCTAGCTGGTTTACTCTAGAATTCCTTCTCATGACCAAGAAAACTCTCCTGCCACTCAGCAAGTAACATATTTCCTTGCTAGAGACTGTTGCTCATGGAAAGTTCTGATATGGGGCCTTATTTTTTCTCTATTATTGTTATTACTGTTCTGAAGAGGTTCAGGAGATGATAAACTCTTACCTGAGACTTTTACCTTAATAGAGTCTATTTTGAGATAGAATTTTTTTTTCTTCTTTTTTTTATTTCATTAAATGTGTATCAAGTGGCTCAACAGTCCCCCTCCCCGTTTCCCCACCCCCACCCACTCCCCTCCCCCTTGGTAACCACTAGTCACTTCTCAGTGTCTGTAAGCCTAATGCTATTTTCCTTCTGTTTTGCTTTGTTTTTGTATTCCACAAATAAGTGAGATCATGTGAAATTTGTCTTTCTCCACCTGGCTTAGTGCACTGAGCATAATACCCCTAGATTCATCCCTGTTGTTGCAAATGGCAGGATTTCTTTTTATGGCTGAATAATATTCCATTGTGTATATGTACTACGTCTTTATTCATTCATCTACTGATGGACACTTAGGTTGCTTCCATATCTTGGCTGTTGCAAACAGTGCAGTGATAAACATAGGGGTGTATATTTCTTTTCAACTCAGGGATTTTATTTTCTTCAGTATTACTGGGTCAAATAGTATTTCTATTTTTAGTTTTTTGAGGAACCTCCATACTGCTTTCCACGGCAGTTGCATCAATTTGCAGTCCCACCAGCAGTGTAGGAGGGTTCCTATTTCTCTACACCCCCGCCAGCATTTGTTATTTCTTGCCTTTTGGGTAGTGGCCATTCTAAGTGGCATGAGATGGTATCTCACTGTGACTTTAATTTGCATTTCCCTGATGATTAGCAATGTGGAGCATCTTTTCATGTGCCTGTTGGCCATTAGTTATTTCTTCTTTGGAGAAGTGTCTGTTCAGGTCCTCTGTCCATTTTTTGATCAGGTTATGTCTTTTTTGGGTGTTGAGGCATATGAGTTCTTTCTATATTTTGGATGTTAACCCCTTATCAGATGAGGCATTTACAAATATATTCTCCCACTGAAATTGAAATTTTGAAAAAGACTGGAAACTAGAGTAATTTCTGCTGTGGAATTTTATGTTACTCAGTGTATCTCCTATAGTCATGTCTGTGCCACCTGAAATTCATCTTGTATAACCAGAGGAGTCAGGCCCAACTTTGGGAAACATCTCTAAGCATTGTATCTTTGTCCCTTAAAATCAGGTGAATTGTTTTTCTTATGTCTCCCAGCAGCAGTATCAATGTATTGTTCCAATGATACAGTAATAATAATAATCCTGTTATAAAGCACCTTTCTCTTCTCCATATTGTTTCCCCTGTCCTGATGAATGATGCTTGCTTCTTTGGAATAGACCCACCCCCTGGGTGGGCTGCTTAGTCCTTTAGCCACCACAGGTGCTGGGAACCTTGAGGATTAGTCTGCTGTCCCTTCCATATCATTACCATCTTAGGCCTCATAAGTATCTGGGTCGGTGGAGACATCACTCTTTTAAATAATAGCACCTCACTCCTACACTGCTTTCCCATTCCTAGTTATTATAGCCATGAACAGGCAAGAAATCACTGGAAAGTTCAGTGGAGGGAACAGAATGGGATATTTGAAAATTGACTTAAAGTATTACTGATGATTGAAACTTGCCATTTTATAATTGGTGAGATAGTCTCAGTGAAATTTTGATGTCCTGTCATGCACTGGGCAAAGAAAGCACTTCCTTGGTCCAGTGAAGTCAGACAGAATTATGTTGGAATCCCAGTTCTACCGCTCACCAGCTGCTTGATCTTGAAATTAGTTTATTTGTTTGTTCATTTGCTCAGTCAACAAATAAACGAGCACATCTGTGTGCTGGGTAGAGTTTGAGGGACTGGAAATACAGTGGAGAACAGGACAGACAACAGTCTTTGCCCTTTGAGTACTTCTTCAACCTTTTTCCTCATCTGTAAAATAAGGGTAAAGATAGAATGTTCCTAATGAAGTTGAGGTGGGGATTAAATGAAAACAACATACTTTAAGAGACAAAGTTTATAGTAAATGTTCAGCAAGTGTTAACTATTGTGGATAATAGCAAAAAGATAAACTGAAAAATGATTGTTTGAATAGTTAATGAAATACATTACTTCTAATTAGAATGTGAGGCTAAAGTGTGCTTAGATGTGCTGGCTAATGTCTTTGTAATGGCTCAAGGGTAGTCACGGTGGAAGATTATACCCAAGTAAGCAAGCGTTCTCAAAAGAGGCTGGGTTCATACAGTTACAGAAAGGGCTGTAAATCTGACTGACATGAATTTTGACAACTAGACCAACGGCTGGGTTATAGAGTTCCCTAGGTTTTCCTCAAAGCTAACCCAGCTTACTACTAAATAAGCCATCAGGGACACTGAGTGCTGCAGGCAGTAATTAGTGCTCAGGGACTTTGCCCCCAGGAGTCTTGGGTGTCCTACTCGAAGCCAGTTTATTAGGCATTTTTGAGAAAAATAGTCACATTGTATTCTTCTGAGGTGATATGATTCTTGAGGTTTCTGTGATTCAGATGTGTGTGGTCTGCTGGAGTTCTGATGATTCTTGCTAACTGGAGTCCTCAGAGTTTCACCTGGACTCACCCTGTATTTTCTACTCTGAAGTGGGGGCTGTGCTGTACTGAGCTGTGGGACCTGCTGCTTCTGTCCCAGGCAAGGAGTTAACTGATAGGATGTGTTTGGGGCTTTACCCAGGCACTTGTGTTCTTGTAACTTACTCAGATCTTTGAAAAAAAGAGTTTTTGTCTTTTTAAGTTGTTTTGTCTTTAACTCATTTCTTTAAAGTTAATTCTCTGATTATCATTGTAATTCTTGAAAGCCACTTTTAAGGTCTGAATTAGGCAAATTGACCCAGTAGAGGGAAGTCTTTATAATTCATAACAGTGTATAATATAATGGCTATCTATTCTACTATTTATTTTGTTTTATGTTCTATATTTTTACAAGTAGTCTTGAATCTTTTTTGGAACAAAAGAGTGAGGATGGGCATAAACAAATTAAATTATCAGTGCCAAAATAACTCACTTGCCCTCCTGGTTTCCAGTTTTTCCCTCTTTCTGGTATTCTTTACCTCATCCAGTTTCTTACTGCCTCACTAAGCAAACACTCTGAGAAGGCTAGGGATATGTTCTAATATGATTTATCTGACTTTTTTTTTCTACTTGATTTCCTCTTTATTTTAGATAAAATATACAGGAATAATATTGTCAGAAAAAAATACATAAACCTTTTGAGAAAGTGGAGACAAATCATGTAAGAGGCCATCAAAACTGTGATGCACAAATAAAGAAGCCTCAACTCTCTAGTAATTAAAGAAATGAAAATGAAAACCGCAACCATTCAGGGACAAACATTGAAAGGCCTGGCAATGAAATGTCAAAAGGATATGAAGCAGTGTAAACTCTTAGAAACTGCCAGTTAAAGTCAAAATTAGTATAACCACTTCGAAAGGTAATTTGGAAATGCCTAGTATAGGTGAAGATATGCATAATACATATTTTAGCCATAATATTTCTAGGTATTTGCCTTAAAGAAACTTCCATAGGAACACAAGAGACCCATGTGAGGATGTTAATAGCAACATTTTTTGTAAGAGCAAAAAAAACAGATAAGTAAATTGCAGTATTATATGATTCTTTGCTACTTGTTTTAAAAAGAGAATTGAGTCATGATGTATGCACTTGCAGTTATATATACGTTGCCTTTTTCATGGAACACTGAAGCCTCGCATTTTTTCCATGCCATGAAATATTCTATGAAAGCATGTTTTTTAAGTAGCTGCATGCTTTTCATTTATGGGGATGAGTCATTTTTTACATTTAGTAATTCTGCTCTTATGTTAATAGTGGTTTCCATTTTTCCTTATTATGTTTTCTGTGTATTTAAAACTGTTGTCCACATTTTGCCTATTTCCTTTGGATGCATTACAACTTCTACTCCTACTACTGGCCAGCCTTTATGGAGTGCTTACTATATATATGTCATGTACTTTGCTCTGTATTTCACATGAAGTATTTTATTTAATCTTGATACCAACTCAGTACAGAGGCACAGAGAGATTAATTAATTTGCCTGAGATGACACATCTAATAAGTGATGGAGAAATTGAACCAGATAATCTGGCTCCCAAGTCTGTACTTTTAACCCTATACTATATTCCTTCTCAGTAGTTACTCCACTTCTAAGAAGGTCAGAGGGTGTGTCCATCTTTAAAGGTTCCTGATACATATTGCCAGTTGCCTTGTGAACAGGCATTCCCATAAGCTGAATTTGAGTGAGTGGTTATTTTAGTTAGAAAAAAATCATTTTAAAAATTATAAAAGCAGTGTGTTCTTGGTAAGCCAAATAGTACAGAACCCTGTAAGGTATGAGTCAAGTCCCCTTTTCTCCTCTCCCCCTCACTCCATGATAATCATTGTTAATACTTTCTGTATATGCCTCTAGAAACTTTCAGTGCTACGTAAATGGATATATAAGTATATGTGTATAATGTATATATTTTTTCTTCCTAAATAAACAGGAGCATAGAGAATGAAATCCTTTTCTCCTTCACCATAATTTCTTCATATTCTTCAGATAAACATTTTTAGTAAGTTTCTTGTGTATGTGTCTAGAAATTTATTTTCTTTTTTTTATATAATTTATTTTATCATTATAGAAATTTATTTTCAATGCTGTATAAGCGTACGTACACACACACACACACAAATCTTTTTTTCTATCATAAATGGGATTATAGCATTCACAATACTTTACAGCTTGCCTTTTTTCATTTAATCATGCATCTTGGTTATCTTTCTATATTAGAACATAATACATACCTTATTTTTAAAATACCATTACATACTTTTTAAAAGTTATTTGCTGTATCTTATTATGAGGTTCTTTATATTGATGTAGCACTGTTGGATTCAAAGGGAGCCAAGTGCTGCTTTTCGTGTTCATTATTGAACAGGAAGTGTGATTAATGAGAAATGTGGAAGCATCTGTAGAATATGTATGTGTGTGTGTTTGTGTGTAAGAGAGCTACAGTCACTCTGTGTCTAGGGGCTTGCCCATATGTTCCCTATTTATCCTGCGACCTGACCACTCTGCCTGCCATTCTTCATGCTCCAGGCCCTAGTTCCTCTTTTCCAGCTTGATTATTTCCCGCTTCTTGACCAGTGCTTCCCTGCTCAGGTTCCATGGTAGCAACAGCTCAGATACCTACAAGCATAGCATATCCTTATTGAACAGGTAAATCTGTTTAAAGAGATACTCAGCATCCCTACCAAGTAAGGGAATTGAATATTGAATTAATTATTGTCTGTGTTTACATTAATTATTAATTAAATTAATTTTTGTCTGTTCTGAATAATGGAGAGAACTGTTTTAAGGTTGAGTTCATATAAAACCTTTTTTTAGCCTCTGAGCTCTAAATGTAGAACTCTGACTGTGCAATTCTGTCCCAACAAGAAGCATCTATTAAGTGTTTACAAAGTTATTATATTTTGTTGGGGGTGGCATCAGTGATTACATAAGCATCTCCATTTTTTGAATCAGAATATTCACTCCTGGTGCTTGATGACTGGGGCTAACCGTACAGGTTCCATAGAAAAAGCCATACTGTTGCCAAGGCAACTAAAGGTCAAGATCATTTGGTCTCCAGGCAACCTTCCAGACTTGCCTCAAATGCTTTCCCAGGCTTTCTCAGGAGTGGTCCCTCCCTGCCTGTCTCTTACACCTCAGGAAGAGGAGAGCCCAAGAAACCCTGGAATAAAGTGAGGTTTGGAATTTTTAAAAGATGAAGTATATAGAGTAGGTGGTAGTGTCTACACTGGAAAGGAACAATCAGGCTATAGAGGAAGGAGGACAGTTTTTCCTTACCCTTGTATCTAAAACACCCTAATGTCAATTTTTTTTTTAACAGTTGTTGTTATACTCCCATATTCCTGAATCACATAAATCCTTCTGAGACTTGTCAAGGTCTGATTCATTACTAAGTGCCAGCTCTTCAGTGACTTGTTAGAGCAGTGAACTGCTGCTTGTGTTAATAGCATTTGAGAGGATGGGGGCCAGTCTGAAATGATGAGGCTAGGCTGTCCAGGAGTTCTCTTTCTGATGTCATAAGAGCTTACTGTTGCCTTGTCCAACATATACCAACAATTAATTTGTCTAGCACAGCACCTGTGGAGGTTCTGTGGGCATATGTAGTATGGGAATCAGGCTGCAGAGTGTTTAATGACAAGCCTCAAGATCTTAGAAGGACCCCATTTTTCAGAAGAATTTTCAGAGAAGTGAATGAGGGCCCTTGGGTTTGGAACAGAAAGAACCTTATACTGTCATTATTACTGGGCTCCATTTTTATATTTACTGGGGAGAGGTATTCCCCCAGAGATATTCAACCCAGTTGTTGAAGTCTAATTTTTTTTTCAGTTCAAGTGAACATTAGTTGAGTTCCTATTAAATGGGACATGGTTAAGAAAGTCCCCTCCTCTGTCTGGGTACATTCCTGCCACTCTAATCATCTGGGAACATCATATGTCCATGTCCAGTAGTCTTTTACAACTATTCAGTCTCCTAAAATGGAATGGCAGCCTTGTTCAGGAGCACAGAATCTTCTTAGAAAGTTGTAGATAGCACAGTGATGGTCACAGCTAATGGAAAATCTGCTTCACTTTAAACAAACACTGGGCCAAACTCGTTGCTTCCCACTGGTGGTGGGGTGGTGGTGGTGGGCTTATCTGGTGCTCCAGTCATGAGCTCTTCTGTATAAGCAGCAGTGATATTGCTTGTGTAGCTTGTTTCTCAAAGCTGCCAGTGTTTGATTCCACATGAGTAGACAATTTGAAAGGCTGTGTGTTCTCCAAATACATGTCAGTGGTCGATTCTACATCACGAATGAGTTCTAGGGCAATGGCCAACTCGACATCATTGGCCAGCTCTAGATCAATGGCTGACTAGAACACTGGGTGACTGTAGGTTATTGGACAGCTCTAGGCCAGGGGCTGACTCTAGGTTAGTGGCCAAGGCTAGGGTAGTGATTTACTCTAGGCTACTGGCTAAGTCTAGGTCAGTGGCTGGCTCTAGAGCACTGGTTGACTCTAGGTTCTCTGCCAGCACTAGCTCAGTGGCCAAATGTAGGGCAGTGGTTGACTAGGTTATTGGCTGACTCTAGGTCAGTAGCTGATTCTGGGCTGTTGATTGATTCTAGGACAATGGTGAAATCTGAATTGGTGGTCGACTCTGAGTCAGCAGTGAATTCCTGGCGGAGCGTGTGGAAAGTGCACAGCCAGGGTGCACCCAGGGGGAAAGGAGGGCCTTCCTGAGCATGGTGCTGGCAGGGAGCTCGCAAAGGTAGGGAGATAGGAGGCAGGCCCTGGATGTCGAACTCTCATTAAATTTGATACTGTTTTTCCTATATAAAACTAGTACTTAGGTTTTCCTTTCAATTACCTGTTCAGAAGAAAAGCTTGGCCTAAAAATGCTCTTCTTTGGTTTTCCATTTACCTCTTTAGTGTCTTCTACATTCCTTAGTTATCTCCTCTTTTTTTAATATCTCTTTTACCTCATTAGCTACATAAGCATCTTTTTGCAGCTAAATATTCACCAACAAATGCAAGCAGCCATGGAGACCAGTTAACTATCATGGAAAAGTGAGAGGTTCTTATATCTCTGCGTTTCCTGGATTAGGTAGTAAGGGTATCTAAGGAAGAAAAAAGAATTGTCAGTATAAAAAAACAATGGAAATGATATTAATAATGAAGGCTAATGTTTTCTATACTTTCTGTCTATGCCAAGTGCTCTATATGGGTAACTTCATTTGCTTTTCACAGTGTAATCCATGAAAACCTCTACTGAGGAAGATACTGCTAGCATCCCCATTTTTTAGACTAGGAAATGTAGGCACAGTGCAAAGCTGCCAACCACAAGCTGAAATGGCTTTGTGGGGGTGGGGGGTGTCTCTTGCTTTATATATGCAAATTTCCCATTTAGTTTCATACTATGTCCATATTTTTTTTTATGTAGAAGTAACTTCCTCCTCTAATCTTTCAGTAAATTGATGCATTAGGAAGATAATGCTCTCTTTTCCCAACAGCCAGCCTCAGAGAGTTATGAACGTATTTATTGGAGAAATACAGCCTTAAAGAGTTGTCAGTAACTTGGCCAATCAGGGAGCAGTTAGCCTTAAATTTGAGAGGGCCTGTGGGCCTGGAATGAAGCCTGGTGCAGAGGCAGGGCCCAGTTGAGGAGGGGAGGGCTGGGGTTGGTCTGTGCCTGGGGAGCTGGTGCTGGGGCGCTCCATTCCAGAGGCCCTAGCTGAGTGCCCGTTAGGACCTTTGCTGTGAGTCAGAGGAGCACACAAAGGTATGAAGCTTCTTTCACAGTGTTTTATGGTTTAGTCTGGGAGGTAAGATACCTACAATGAGCTTGCAGCTTTGCATCATCTAATTACTCAACACCTAGTTCAGGGGTTGAGTACAATAGGTATTAAGAGAAAGCCGAGCATGGTGGGAGGGCTTTGTGGAAAAAGTGAAACCAAAAAAGTCTCTGAAGGATCAGTCTCAGTTAGAAGTTGGAGAGAGAAGGATGCTGTAAGCTAGTGAGTGGTTCTCCTCGCCTTCCCATTTATTCTCGTTAATATTTACAGGTATATTCATTTATATTCTTTCTCAAAATCAGTGTTTTCCCCTAAGTTACTCTTTACAAAATATAAAAAGAGGGCCGACTTCTACACATTATTTGTCAGAACTTTTCTTTTTGGTTTAAGACAAAGATTGCCACGAGGTTGGCTATCGCTGGCAGATGGTGTTTTATTGGACCTGCATGCATTATCCTTGCACATGCTGAGTCTGAATGTGCCTCTGGAGTCATGCACCCTCAGTTTACACATATATCCCTTTCCACTGCTGTTATCTTATAACCTGACCTGACTCCACATTGCTATCAGGTGCCTTGAGAAACACTTGAGTTTGCAGCTTATGGAATTAATACTTCATTGGAAGACAAAAGGGAACTTTAACAAATAAGTTCTCATTGAGGGAAATTCTCTTCAGAGCTTGCCAACCTTAGTTTAAAACCTAATCTGCCCTTTTTTCCAATGTCATTTTAAAATTCCTTTTGTCTTTTTAATGAAGGAAGTGTAACATCTTGTCTTTTGTTGAAGCTACTTTCCCCTCTTTTCCCCTGAATAGTGCCTGGCTGCCTCAGAATGGGAGATGAAAATTAAAAGCTTGAAACTGCATGCATTTTGTTTTTAAAGACTGGAAAGCCCGTTTTGTATATAACTTTTTCCACTGTGTATGACTAAGGGCCTGGCAGGGAAAAAAATCAGCCTGAAGAATACTTTCAATATAAGTAGTGAGTGAAAAACGAGGATTAGAAATGGAAGCTGTCTTTCAACATAAAATTTTGTTTATTTCTGCAAATACTTTATCTTTTCTCTTGGCATTTAATTTGGCCATTTGCTGTCTTTTAGGTTGCTGTAGTTGATGAAAGGCTGCCAAACACTTTGTTTTTTGGCTGGTGACTTTTCTTTTACATTGAGGTAGTTCTGTGGCTTCTTAAACTTCAAATGAGCAAAGAAGCCCAGAAACTCCCAGCACACTTCTCAACTTTGCCTCTTTTTGCCTCAAAGACGAGCCACTTTCTTGAGTCTTGGTTTCTTGGTCCCAGCTTCACAAAAATGAAGTGGGCACTATCAATATGTTTCATGGTTTTGAATGAATGACTGAATGTGTGAGGAGTATAACCTTCAAGGTAATTAGGAGAGAACAGTAGCTTGACTTATTTCTGACCTTTTGGGAAAAGGGCTGGTTCTTTCTGAGGTTTCCTGTGGTGAGGACTGGTGCAGGTGGGGCCAAGAAGGTCAAGGGTGGGAGCAGAAGTCATTGGGTTCCCTCTTCCAGCTGTGGAGCTTGTAAAGAAGCTGCCAAGTGCCTTCATGTGCTGCCTTCCCTTTTCGGCAGGCACTGAGCGACCGCTTCAGTGGAGAGATCCCTGATGACCAGATGGCACAGAGCTCCTTTTTTCCAGATGAGTACTTCACCTGCTCCTCCTTGTGCCTCAGCTGTGGGTAAGTGAGGCCAGCCATCTCCCCAGCTTGGGAAAAGAGACCTATATGGTGCTTCTCTGACTTCAGTGTGCATGAAAATCACCTGGGGTCTGGTTAAATTACAGATTCTGATTTAAGGATGGGGTGGGGCCCAAGATGGTATTTCTGACAAGTTCCCAGGTGATCCTGGTGGTTGGGGGACCACACTTTGAGATTGCAGGGGACTCTGAGACACATGGTTTTGAAGAAATCTCCTGAAGGTTCCAATCTTGTTTAAATGTGAAATTGGCTTCTGGTTTGGGCAGTTTTTACTGCAGAAATCTTTCCATTGCCTGTTTTCCTGTATCCCTCTACCCGCTTTCAATAGTAGTCACCCCACTTATTCAATCAATATTTGGCAGCCCAGTGTGTGCAGAGCACAGTGGTGAGTGTCAGTCCCAGTTGATTCCTTTCACTCAGAGGGCAAATGCTTAGAGCACATTAGAATTACCCAGGGAGCTTTCTCAATCATCGAGGCCTGGGCCTCACCTCTGTCCAAGGATCTCACTCACCGGATCTGGGGTGGGGCCTCGGCATTGGTGCATCTAAAAGCTCCCCAGATGATTTGAATGTGTAGCCTGAGCCGAGGTAGGGCAGTGCTGCTAGGCCTTGATCTGTCTATGCAGCACCTTGAGGTTTTGTTAAAATGTAGATTCTGAATCAGCAGGTCTTGGTGAGATGCTGTATTTCTAACAAGCTCCTGGGTGCTGCTGGCCCATGGAGTGCACACTTGTTACAGGGGTGTGGGGAAACTGGGAGCTCCTGTGGCCAGGATCCTCACCTGACCCTAAACTACTTGACGATGCAACTGGCCTACTGTTAGGCTAATGTTCCCACACCCGTTAACAATGAGCTGTTATTGACTGAGTTACTATATAAAGAGCTCTGCCCAGTGCTCTGGCTGAAGGCAGAGGTGGAGGTGGATTACAGACCTGCAGACTGTGGATGCAGACATGATTCTAGTGCTCAACCTACTGCCATGAGAATAACGCTAGGTGTAAACCCTTTTTACCCCAAGAATGTTCTGTTGTCATTTCTCAGTCAGATCCAGTCCACAGTGAACTTGTCTGGGGCTGAAACCCTTAGGCAAGACAAGGGGGATCAGAGCAGGGATTCTCAGGTTTTAGCATACATCAGAAAAACCTGAAGGACACATTAGAACAGATCATTGGCGCTTACCCCTGATTTAGTAGGTCTGATGTAGGGCCTGAGAATTTGCATTTCTGGTAAGTGCTCAGATGATGGTGATGTTGGTGGTTGGGGACCACACTTTGAGGATTACTGGATTAATTTGAGTTATTGATGGCTGTCACATCAGTCTGGTGCCTTGTCTGGTAGAGCCCAGGGTCAGATCGCAGTCTCCATATCCTATAAACACCCCTCTCCCCCGCCCCCTTCACCACTGAACTGTCTTTGCTCACATCAGGACCACTGCCTGTGTCCTCCACATTTGCCCACATAGAGGACACCTGAGCCTTTTTTGTTACAAATGGCCTTTTGCATTAAACCCTACAGGCCATTTGCTGGGCACTGAACACCTTGGCTCTGAATATGTAAAAAGTAATTGGCTCTTGGATGATACAGTCTGGGCTAGGGAGAACTAAGGATTATTTTGGAGAGGAAAGACAGATGTTAGTTGCCAGTGTGACTTAACCTTCCTTTTTCCTTGCCCCATGAGTCCAGCTCATTGGGTTTAGGCTCTGTTGGATCATTGCTTTTGCATCCTGAGCCTCGCCAGGGTTGCCAGAACTTTCCCTCTATCATTCTGAAGTACTGATCTCTGTTCTTGCATTGTTGAGGTGGCAAAGCTCGCTGTTCATTTGAAAAGTTTTCTTGTTCGGTTCAACCGCCTCTTAATGCATTGCCAAATTTTGGGGGTTGATTTTTGTTTTGCATCTTGGCAGCCTATCCTGGTTAAACTTCCCATTTCATGCTGTTTCGGTTTTTGAGCTTCCCCAGAGCCATTCAGCTTTCATGTCTTGTCAGGGTGGTGCCTTTTGGCTCCTCCAGCCCTAGTGAGGGGCCAGGTGGTTTTTCCAAAAAAGAGTCTCCCCTCCCCCTTTCTCCCCATACAAGGGTGATGGTTGCTGTGCCTTTGCAGTGCTGTTGGTTGCCATAGGAGAGGCATGTGAGTTTCTGAGAAAAACAGCCCTCTCTGTGCCCAGTATTTAGGACCCACTCAGTAAATAGCCAAGGTCTGGTTTTGACCCTGTGTCTCGCTCAGGGTCAGTCTTGTCTGTGTACGTGGCATTGGCTCTTTAGCTGCCTCACTGTCAGCTTTGGGCTTCACTCAGGGCTGGGTGTAAGAACAGCATGAATCATGGGAAAGAAGGAGTCCCTCATGAAGCCAAGAGCCGCTGCAGATACTCCCACCAGTATGACAACCGAGTTTATACCTGCAAGGTGAGTCCTCTGAGCTTCTCCCCCCTGCTCCAGCAGCTGGCGTGCTGGCCCCACGCTTCTTTCAGAAAGACTGGCTGTGGCTACCCTTCGCTGCATTCCAGAGATACTCAAACAGACTGTCTCTGGACCTTCTCCCTGGTTCTGACCAGAAGAACTCATGTGTCTGTGTTGCTGGGATGCCTTGGATTTGTTCGTATCTTTCTTTCTCCTTTTTTTTTTCTTTTCCTTTTCCTTTCTCTTTTTTCCCCCTCACCATCCCTCCCTCCCTCTTTCCCTTCCTTCCTTCCCTTACCCCTTATTGTGCTACCTTCCACTTCCCCCTTGTGTTGACGTTGTATGCAAAAATCATGTACATTGGCTTTCATTCTATTTGGGAGCAGAAGTGCTCTTCAGCAGCCCAGTTTTGAATGATTTCCCATCTTGTGATGGGTATAATTTACGGCTCCATTTTCAGGCCTGGGATGGGTACATATTCAGTTCACCATCATTTAATGCACTGGCTTGTTTAGAGGAAGAACTTCCGATGTGCTAACCTCAGGGTCTATAAACCCTCAGCTGATAGGGTTTGCAGGGGAGTGGGGCTGGACGGGGATGTGAAGAGACCGTGGGGTCTGGTGTATGGAGGAGTTGGCAGTGTTCCGTGTTGCAGGCCTGCTACGAGAGAGGCAAGGAGGTCAGCGTAGTGCCCAAGACATCTGCTTCTACTGACTCCCCCTGGATGGGTCTTGCAAAATATGCCTGGTCTGGGTGAGTTTAAACGATGTAGCTGAGGGTTATTTGGTGTTTGTTCTTCCCAGGCACCTGGCTGGGTAACAGTATCTATTTGTCTCCCTGTAGGTATGTGATTGAATGTCCGAACTGTGGCGTGGTCTATCGGAGCCGCCAGTACTGGTTTGGGAACCAAGATCCTGTAGATACGGTGGTGCGGACAGAGATTGTACATGTGTGGCCTGGAGTAAGAATTGTTGTATTTATTTTTCTTCTTGTATCGTTCAGTTATTCACGTGTGTGGAAAAGTGGAACTTGTTTAGAGTTACGATTAACTGTGAATTTCAATATACTGGTGGTTTTGGAAGGTCTCATCTGGAATGCCTTTCCTGTTTTAGAACCTTAATTATTTTCATTTCTTCTTACATAAATATTAGAAACACAGCTTTAATAATTGATCTACAGTTATATGGCCTTAGGAAATAAAACTTCATTTTTTCATATTCTCATTTTCCATATGTTTGTATAGATGCAATTATAAATGATGTGCCATTTACCTTTTACCTCATCCCACGATTTTGGTTTTTATTTCCACATTGCTTCCAGTTTTCATAATTCTCATTTGTGGTCACTGTGCAACAATATTCTCTCATGTTACAGGTTATTTCCCCTTTCCCTTTTAGAAAATTCATGCTGTTTATGGTTTTTTTATTATCAAAGAAAATGCCATAGTGACCATCTTTATGTAAGAATGACCTTTCTTTGTTTTGGGAAATTTACTTGAAGTATATTCTAAGAAGTGAGATTACTATTGACCCTTACTATTTTTTCATTTGACTTTTAAATTCAACACATTAGGAAAAAAATGTTTATGAGTCAGTGATACGGTTTTTTCATTCTGCATTAAACCACAACTTATACTTGGGATTACCCATAAATCACAACACGTCCAAAACCTTTTCCTTTTATGGAAAAATGATAAGTGGTGTTCTCTAAGGGACTTGTACTTGGTGGTGGTCCGTGGGCTGATGATCCCTAAAGGCACCAGTCAGCCTAACAGGCCTGCCTGCAGCTCCACCTTTAAGCCTTCCTGGAGCCCACTGATGCCATAAGGATGAAGGTTTCCCTGTTGTTCTGGTCTTCTTTGCAGTTTCGAGCCCCACTGAAATTTGTTACTGTGGTAGGGTCTCATTTCCGGAGCCCACCCCTTTGGCATGATGGTTCAGGCTATCCTGTCCCAAGCAGTTAATGTAGCCTTGAACTAATGTAACTTTTCTCACTAGGCCTTTATAACTAATGTCTTTTGTTTTAGATCTGCTAAAAAAAAAATTCTTATAAAAGCTGCTATTTATATGGTAATATAGTTTATATTCTAAGAGTAATATTGTAGTTAATTTTTTGGCTGCATTCCTCATAGTCCTTGTGATTATGGAATACACAGGCTCCTCTCCATCTGTTGTTCACTTACTCATTATATCGACACGCATTGTTGAGTGCTATATGCCCAGAATTGAACTAGATACTTAGAAAGATAAAAAAGATAGGTTATTGATTTTCGTGAGTTCAGGCTAATAGGAAGTCAAAAACACAAGCAGGTATTGCACTTATACATGGATGTAGGATTTCTAGAGGTGTACAGGCATTAAAAGGACTGAGGGGAAGGACTCCTAACACAGCCTGGGTGGGGGCTTCCTGGGGGAGGTGTCATCTTAACATGGTATCATGGATATCTTGCTTAGAGGCAGAGTACGTACTGGATTGTGCAGTTAGTGGTGCGTCGGGTCTTAAGGCCACTCTGAATAGAGCACATCAGCAACGGCTGGGTTGGGTGTGCGGCTGTCCAGATGCCAGACGGATGCTTGGTGTGTCCTCGTTCTTCTCTGCCGGGGGTTTGTGGTTCTGAGTTGAACAGCCTACCTCAGACCCTCTCCCTCCTCCCATTTGACCTCCTTCACTCAGAGCATGGTGGGCGCCTGCATTTTCATTTCAGGCTGATGGATTTCTGAAGGACAACAACAATGCTGCCCAGCGCCTCCTGGATGGAATGAACTTCATGGCTCAGTCGGTGTCAGAGCTCAGCCTTGGGCCCACCAAGGCGGTCACGTCCTGGCTGACAGATCAGATCGCCCCTGCCTACTGGAGGCCCAACTCGCAGATCCTGGTATGCTGCGGCCGGACCCCCTGCCTCCCTGGCACAGCCCACTCTGCCTGTGCCGCTTCGCCCCGTCCCAGCTTGTTCGGTGAGGGAGATGTGGAGTTTCTCTCCCAGTCAGGTTAGCGCTCAGAGTATTTGGAGAGGGTGGGATACATTGAGGCACCAGTGTCCTCTTTGCCCACTGGTTTTCCTTTGTGTTATTTTGCCAGTATTTTCTTCACGGTGGATTTTAGTTTCCTTACCTACAAGGGTCAATTATTATTAAACAGGTGCCTGAGGTCATAGATACAGAATCTGGAGGAAGGGAGCCTTTAGAAGTCATCTAGGGTCATCCTTGGCTTTATATATAAATCTACAGCACCCACAGCAGGGGAACACCCAGCTATGGCCCCAGCACTTTGTGACCGGGTACTCCATCCTCACCAACTTCCCAGAGGCTCTTCTGAGAAGCCATGAAAGAAAAAAAAGAGTTTTCATTGCTTTTCTGGTTAGCATTAGCATAGTCCCTTCAGAGTCCCTGTAAATCAGCCATGTAGATTTGAGGTGCCTTTCTAGGCCCTTCTGGGGAGAAAATGATAATCACAGCTGAGCATCTGTGGCTAGAGGTCTGTTAGGACTGTCGGGGTCCTGTCATTCCAGGATGGTCCTGTGGCCTTTCCCTTGGGTCTAGCTGGCGCTCCTAGCTGAGCAGATACTAACGATGCCTGCCTCTCTGTTTTGGGCCTGGAACAGAGCTGCAGCAAATGTGCTACATCCTTTAAAGATAACGACACTAAGCATCACTGCCGGGCTTGCGGGGAGGGCTTCTGTGATGGCTGCTCATCTAAGACCCGGCCTGTGCCTGAGCGGGGCTGGGGCCCTGCACCTGTGCGGGTGTGTGACAACTGCTACGAAGCCAGGAATGTCCACTTAGGTAACGTGGGGCCCATGAGCTGCAAGTGGGGAGGGGGAACCTTTCCCTTTGGCACTGGGACCAGACACCCGTGGCTCCAAGCCTGACCCTAACTGCATGACTCCCCTGAGACCAATTGCTCCCTGGTTTCAGTCAGCCATCCTCTGAGCTCTTCCTTATCAGAGTGGTGGGGGTGCAGTTCCTTGGCGGACTGGTTAAACCTGTTCTGTGCTTACCAGACATAGCTTATACTGAGTCTTCTCCCTGGAGAAGGTTCTAGGTCATGCTACAAGAACCCTTCTGGCTTACATTAAAGGGGGGTTATAAAAAGCACCAGAGAGTTGAGGTAAAGGACTAACAGATGTCATCGGTGCAGTTTCAGGATCTGGGTTGACCTGACCCACAGCCCGGATGACATCATTTCAGGTCAGCAGAGTGGCAGAGAAGAATCTGGAAGTGCTCTGCCATTGCCCCAAGTTTTTTATTTGGGAAATGACTAAGAGGTGACGGCTTTTCCGTTATTATTGTCTGTAGATGTTACTGAGGTGCAGACAGACGATGAAGCTGGGATGCTGATTGCTCGGAAGGTGGGCGAGGCCGTGCAGAACACTTTGGGAGCTGTGGTGACAGCCATTGACATACCACTAGGTGGGCCTGGCAGTGCTTCTCTTGGGTGTAGGGTATGTGGGATGAGAGGGTTTGGAGTGTCCTGGGCTGTCATTTTGTCAAAGGCTTGCTGACCTAGAGTTGGGCAGCAAGGAGTTGACTAAAAATTTATATTTGCTTGCTTCTACAGAATACCTTAGTGGTGTGGGGTTAATTCCTGGTGGCCATCCTCTTATACCATCTTTCGCTGCATAACCAACTATCTGAAAATGTAAAGGCTAAAACCACCACCATTTTGTCATGTCTGACAACTTTGAGTCAGGAAGGGTAATTATTCTCCTCTAAGTGGCATTACCTGGAGTTACTACCTGATACTCTACTGTGGCAGCTGGACTGGTCCCCAGGGGCCAAGCCAACCTCAGCTACATGCTAGGTGCCTTGGTAGGGATACCTGGAAGGCTGGGCTCAGTAAATCCCTCTCTCTCTCCATGTATTTCCCAGGCCTTTCCATGTGGTTTCTCCAGTAGCAGTTGGATTCTTTATATGGTGGCTCAGGGCTCTAAGAGTGAATGTTCCAAAAGATAGGAAGTAGAAGCTGCCAGTCTCTTAAGGCCTGGGCTGGAAGCTGGTACTTGTACTGTAGTCTCCTGTAGTCACAGAGCCTGCCTAGATGAAAGGGGAGGGGACAGAGTGTCACAGACTTTGTGGCTGTCTTTAATTTGCCATACCAGCCAAGCTATTATTCATTTAGGATTTAAGGTAGCTACTCCTCTCTAGATGTGAGGGGTACTTATAGGCAGGATGGGAAGAGGGAGAGGAAGGGAAACCCACCAGTGTGTGGAGGGCTTAGGCAGGGTTGGCTGGGAGTAGGGTATTTCAGCCTATTGTAGGGAAGAGACCAAGGACTACTGGGTAGGCAGCGACGAGAATTAGAGCAGATTTAATCATTGTGGGTCACAAAACGAGCAGATGATGAGCTTTTGACTCAAGTGTGCAGGAAGAGATGGATTTGCCCAGACTTGAAGCTCAAGTTGCATGTGCCTCGGGAGTAACTGGGAGGGGCAGGGGCTGCCCTTGCTTGGCACAGAGAGCCTGCTGACTCTGCTCCCCTGTTGAGCACTCCCTGGCTGTTGGGGCCCAGTCCAGTGTGTTAGACACGTTATTCTTGTAATCCCATGGCTGCTCTTGAAGGTGGGTTTGTAAAGATAAGTAAGCCAAGGCCCTGAAAAGTTAAGCAACCTCTCTTAATCCTGCAACTGATTAACTCGTGCTCAGTGGGACTGGAATTTGAATGAGGGTATGTCCTGACTCCAGAGTCTGACTTCTTTATGGTTACTCCACTGGTTCTTAATGCACCTGCACTGCAGTTTAGGATCACCTGGAGAGCTTAATAGTAGAAACACAAATATCAATATCAATGCCTAAGCCCCAGCCCCAGAGTTTCCAACTTGGGTGGTATGAGGTGGAGGCTGGGCATCGGCAAATTTTGGGTTGCAGACGAGTGAATGCCTTCTTGGCCCATGGGACTCGGGTGTTGAGTTCCATGTGTCCCACCCACTGCTTCCTTCCCTGCTGTAGGTCTGGTTAAGGATGCAGCCAGGCCGGCGTACTGGGTGCCCGACCACGAGATACTGCACTGCCACAACTGCCGGAAGGAGTTCAGCATCAAGCTTTCCAAGCACCACTGCCGGGCCTGCGGACAGGGCTTCTGTGACGAGTGTTCCCATGACCGCCGGGCGGTCCCCTCTCGAGGCTGGGACCATCCTGTCAGAGTCTGCTTTAACTGCAATAAAAAGCCTGGTGACCTTTAACCCCAGCTCCCTCTCCGAGTCCTTCACAATTCCTTAGGTTCTCAGGGTTAGAAACAGAAGTCTCAAGGTAGGCCCTCCTCCTGGTCAACTATTGTGGTGTGTGTCCTCTCTACTCATCCTGGGCCACTTTCCCGTGGTGCCGGTGGGGTAGCTGGCAGCTGGCGTGAGCCTGGCTGCAGGCCTGATGGCGTGAACCTCTCAGGGCAGGGGACTGAGCAGTTATTATAGCAAAGGGGAATAAACCTGAATCCATTACATTTATTTCAGTTAAAAATAATAAATACATATATGTACACACACACACATATATATATATGAAAGGAATGTGCAGTCTATTCAGGCTGCTGCTGGCTGTGAAGACTTACACAGTCTGTCCCTGGTACAGGGATATGGTGGCAGTGGCAGCAGGTCTTCCCCACAAAACAAGCCAGGTCCAAAGCCACTGTGTTGCTAATTACCTTTTGCTGCTTCTCTCTGAACTTTCAGAGCATCTCCTTCCCTTGCCTTTTCCCATGCCTCCCAGCTACCTGGGGGAGTGAGCTTCCCAGTTACTTCCTGCTCAGGATAGTTTGAAGGGAATCTGCTTGGGCCCTCTGGAGTTGGATCCCAACTCTGGGCCTAAGCCTGTTTTAGTCAGAGACCACCCAACTTAGCATGCAGGTCACCAGAGTGGGTGGGGCTGAGGGGTGGGGTCCTCGGCCCTGAGAAGTCAAAGTGCAGGTAACGAGAAGTCCCTGGCTCATACCTAGGGGGGTGTGGAAGGAAACGGGCCTTCCCCAGCAGTGTTCCCTGCTTGTTGATGCTTCTGTGTACCCACTATGCTTGCCCAAAGGCCACATCCCGCTCCTAAACAGAGCACGTGCTTCCTCCCCTCTCCAGCCCCCTCAAGCCGTTTCAGAGTGTTGCACTATGATTCTTACTGCTTATTTTGAAGTGTCTTAATTCTTTGTTCCCTGACACATGGCCCCTCTAGCTATTGGAGGGGTGATCATGAGAAATCTTCCAGGGAAGCAGCACAGAATGGACTGTTAGCTTTTCTTTTTTAAGCATATATAAATATTTCAATAGATAAGAAAAAATTTTATCGCTCTGGTTCTTGCAAGAGAAGTCAAATGAACTATTGTTTCTCATCAAGAGCTGGGACGCCTATATTTGTCGTGACTGGAGAGAGACTGTTGTGCTGAAATCTTGTCATCATGGTGAATTTTATCTCTGATGGCCAAAAATGAAGAATTAAAAGTGACATAGTTCTTGACTGAACTGATTGGTGGGCTGAGCTTCAGGGAGGTATGTGGCAGTCATTCCTGGCTTGTCAGTGTGACGTGAGCCCTGGAATGCATCGGTCCTCCTCAGAACTTACTGTCTCCTGCGGCCCAGGGACTGAGGCCCCACTCTAGTACTGCATATGATCAAGTTCGCCGTTATAAAGATCTTACTGCTGAGTGTGGACTGTGCTGTTTGCTTTAACTCCATCACTACACCCTGCTCCCTCTTTTGATGGATGGGAAAGTAGCACTGATTTTTAGCAGTCATTTTTAGAGGAGCAGCCAAGTGAAAGGGATTGTTCCTTTAAATGCTTCAGTTTATTACTCTAACATGAACTTGAAAAAGGATAGCCAAACACCATAAAACCTGATGCCTGGCTGTTTGCCCCAGTTCTTCGATGGCATGCCCCAGCTCTGCTGGCTACTTGGGACCAGCAACCGTGGACCACATACTTCAGGATGTGACGACTGATGGTCACAGAGCCCTTACTACTGCTGAGGGAGCTCCACACGAGCTCATCACCCATGCGTTGTCCTGCTTCAGCTCCTCAGAAATTTCCACAGTGGGGGTGAGACCAGACTGTTGCAGGTGGGGGGTCGGTCACGGGGCAAGTGAGCCACAGTGCAGGCTATGCTTGGGTGGCCTGGCCTCATGGAGGGCAGCCGTGTGGGGTGCTGCGTGGCGCAGGGGTTACAGTTGCTTTCCAACTTGTGTTCTCTGGGTTTCACTCTGGTAGCTGTGGGATCACAGCCCGTGTGGAATCCTTCCTCACAGTAGATGAGACAAGGTGTTAACAGTGACCTGTGGCAGTACTGGGAAAAGTTGGTTTCTACCTTTTTTTTTTCTTTCTTTTCTTTTGGTATTATTAATGTACAATTACATGACCAACATTATGGTTACTAGACTCCCCCTATTATCAAGTCCCCACCACATACCCCATTACACTCACTGTCCATCAGCATACTAAGATGCTATAGAATCACTACTTGTCTTTGTGTTATACTGCCTTCCCTGTATCCCCCACCCACACTACATTATGTGTGCTAATCGTAATACCCCTTTGTCCCCCTTATCCCTCCCTTCCCAACCATCTTCCCCAGTCCCTTTCCCTTTGGTAACACTGTTAGTCCATTCTTGGGTTCTGTAAGCCTATTGCTGTTTTGTTCCTTCAGTTTTTTCCTTGTTCTTATACTCCACAGATGAGTGATATCATTTGATACTTGTCTTTCTCCACCTGGCTTATTTCACTGAACATAATACCCTCTAGCTCCATCCATGTTGTTGCAAATGGTAGGATCTGTTTTCTTCTTATGGCTGAATAATATTCCATTGTGTATATGTACCACATCTTCTTTATCCATTCATCTACTGATGGACACTTAGGTTGCTTCCATTTCTTGGCTATAGTAAATGTGCTGACATAAACATAGGGGCGCATACATCTTTTTCAAACTGGACTGCTGCATTCTTAGGGTAAATTCCTAGGAGTGGGATTCCTGGGTCAAATGATATTTCGATTTTGAGTTTTTTGAGGAACCTCCATTCTGCTTTCCACAATGGTTGAACTAATTTGCATTCCCACCAGCAGTGTAGGAGGGTTCCCCTTTCTCCACATCCTTGCCAACATTTGTTGTTTGTCTTTTGGATGTTGGCCATCCTTACTGGTGTGAGGTAATATCTCATTGTGGTTTTAATTTGCATTTCTCTGATGATTGGGGATGTGGAACATCTTTCCATGTGCCCGTTGGTCATCTGAATTTCTTCTTTGGAGAAGTGTCTCTACAAGCTCCTCTGCCCATTTTTTAATTGGCTCATTTGCTTTTTGTTTATTGAGATGCGTGAGCTCTTTATATAATTTGGATGTCAACCCCTTATTGGATATGTCATTTATGAATATATTCTTCCATACTGTAGGATGTCTTTTGGTTCTACTGATGGTGTGCTTTACTGTACAGAAGCTTTTTAGTTTGATAATAGTCCCACTTATTCATTATGGCTTTTGTTTCCCTTGCGCGGGGAGATATGTTCATGAAGTTGCTCATGTTTATGTCCAAGAGATTTTTGCCTATGTTTTTATCTAAGAGTTTTATGGTTTCATGACTTACATTCAGGTCTTTGATCCATTTTGAGTTTACTTTTGTGTATGGGGTTAGACAATAATCCAGTTTCATTCTCTTACATGTAGCTGTCCAGTTTTGCCAAAACCAGCTGTTGATTTTCCCCATTGTACATCCGTGGCTCCTTTATCGTGTATTAATTGACCATATATGCTTGGGTTTATATCTGGACTCTCTAGTCTATTCTGTTGATCTATGGGTCTGTTCTTCTGCTAGTACCAAATTGTCTTGATTACTGTGGCTTTGTAGTAGAGCTTGAAGTCTGGGAGCATAATTCCCTCCACTTTATTCTTCCTTCTCAGGATTACTTTGGCTATTTGGGGAATTTTCTGGTTCCATATGATTTTTAGAACGATTTGCTCTAAATTCATTGAAGAATGCTGTTGGTATTTTGATAGGGATTGCATTGAATCTATAGATTGCTTTTAGCAGGATGGCCATTTTGACAATATTAATTCTTCCTATCCATGAGCACAGGATGTGTTTCCATTTATTGGTATCTTTTTAAATTTCTCTCATGAGTGTCTTGTAGTTTTCAGAGTATTAGTCTTTCACTTGTTGTTAGATTTATTCCCTGGGTATTTTATTCTTTTTGAGGCAATCGTGAATGGAATTGTTTTCCTGATTTCTCTTTCTGCTAGTTCATCATTAGTGTATAGGAATTCAACAGATTCCTGTTTATTAATTTTGTATCCCACAACTTTGCTGAATTCAGATATAAGATGTAATAGTTTTGGAGCAGGTTCTTTAGTAGGTTTAATATACAATATCATATCATCTGCAAGCAGTAACAGTTTAACTTCTTCCTTACCAATTTGGATGCCTTTTATTTCTTTGTGTTGTCTGATTGCCATGGCTAGGACCTCTAGAACTATGTTGAATAAAAGTGAGGAGAGTGGGCATCCTTGTCTTGTTCCCGATCTTAAAGGAAAAGCTTTCAGCTTCCTGCTGTTAAGTATAATGTTGGCTGTGGGTTTATCATATATGGCCTTTATTATGTTGAGGTACTTGCCCTCTATACCCATTTTGTTGAGCGTTTTTAACATGAGTGGATGTTGAATTGTGTCGAATGCTTTTTCAGCATCTATGCAGATGATCATGTGGTTTTTGTTCTTCTTTTTGTTGATGTAGTGGATGATGTTGATGGATTTTCGAATGTTGTACCATCCTTGCATCCCTTGGATGAATCCCACTTGATCAAGATGGATGATCTCTTTAAAGTATTTTTGAATTTGGTTTGCTAATATTTTGTTGAGTATTTTGCATCTATGTTCATCAGGGATATTGGTCTGTAATTTTCTCTTTTTGTGGTGTTTTAGCTTGGTTTGGGTATTAGCATGATGTTGGCCTCGTAGAATGAGTTTGGGAGTATTCCCTCTTCTACTTTTTGGAAAACTTTAAGGAGGATGGGTATTAGGTCTTCACTAAATGTTTGATAAAATTCAGCAGTGAAACCATCTGGTCCAGGAGTTTTGTTCTTAGGTAGTTTTTTGATTACCAATTAAATTTCTTTGCTGGTAATTGGTCTATTCAGATTTTCTGTTTCTTCCTGGGTCAGCCTTGGATGGTTGTATTTTTCTAGAAAGTTGTCCATTTCTTCTAGGTTATCCAGTTTGTTAGCATATAATTTTTCATAGTATTCTCCCATAATTCTTTGTATTTCTGCAGTGTCCATAGTGATTTTTCTTTTCTCATTTCTTATTCTGTTTATGTGTGTAGACTCTCTTTTTTTTTTTGATAAGTCTAGCTAGGGGTTTTTCTATTTTGTTTATTTTCTTGAAAAACCAGCTTCTGCTTTCATTGATTCATTCTATTGTTTTATTCTTCTCAATTTTATTTATTTCTGCTTTAATCTTTATTATGTCCCTCCTTCTCCTGACTTTGGACCTCATTTCTTCTGCCTTTTCTAGTTTCATTAATTATGAGTTTAGACTGTTTATTTGGAATTGTTCTTCTTTCCTGAGGTAGGCCAGTATTGCAATATATTTCCCTCTTAGCACGGCCTCCACTGTGTCCCACAGATTTTGGACTGTTGAATTATTGTTGTCATTTGTCTCCATGTATTGCTTGATCTCTGTTTTTATTTGGTCATGGATCCATTGATTTTTAGGAGCATGTTATTAAGCCTCCATGTGTTTCTGGGCTTTTTGATTTTCTTGGAGTAATTTATTTCTAGTTTCATGCCTTTGTGATCTGGGAAACTGGTACAATTTCAATCTTTTTGAATTTACTTAGGCTCTTTGTGTGGCCTAGTATATGATCTATTCTTGAAAATGTTCCATGTGCACTTGAGAAGAATGTGTATCCTGTTGCTTTTGGATGAACTGTTCTGTAGATGTCTGTTAGGTCCCTCTCTTCTAATATTTTGTTCAGTGTGTCTGTCTCTTTACTTATTTTCTGTCTGGTTGATCTGTCCTTTGGAGTGAGTGGTGTGTTGAAGCTTCCTAAAATGAATGCACTGCATTCTATTTCCCCCTTTAATTCTGTTAGTATTTTTTTCACATATGTAGGTGATCCTGTGTTGGGTGCATAGATATTTATAATAGTTATTATATCCTCTTGTTGGACTGACCCCTTTATCATTATGTAATGTCCTTATTTGTCTCATCTACTTTCTTTGTTTTGAAGTGTATTTTGTCTGATACAAGTACTGCAACTCCTGCTTTTTTCTCCCTATTAGTTGCATGAAATACCTTTTTCCATCCCTTTACTTTCAGTCTGTGTTTGTCTTTGGGTTTGAAGTGAGTCTCTTGTAGGCAGCATATAGATGGGTCTTGCTTTTTATCCATTCAGTGACTCTCCACCTTTTGATTGGTGCATTCAGACAATTTACATTTAGGGTTATTATGGATAGGTATGTACTTATTGCCAGTTCATGCTTTAGATTCGTGGTTACCAAAGGTTCAAGGGTAATTCCCTTACTATCTAACAGTTTAACTCACTTCATATGCTATTACAAACACAACCTAAAGATTCCTTTTTTTCCCTCCTTTTTGTTCCTTCTCCATTCTTTGTATGTTATGAATCATATTCTGTACTCTGTCTATCCCTTGGTGACATCTGTTTAGCCCTAGGAATATTTCCATCTATAGGAGTCCCTCCAAAATACACTGTAGAGGTGGTTTATGGGAGGTAAATTCTCTCAGTTTTTGTTTATCTGTAAATTGTTTAATCCCTCCTTCAAATTTAAATGATAACCTTGCCAGGTAGAGTATTCTTGGTTCAAGGCCCTTCTGCTTCATTGCATTAAATATATCATGCCACTCCCTTCTGGCCTCTAAGGTTTCTGTTGAGAAATCTGATGATAGCCTGATGGGTTTTCCTTTGTATGTGATCTTTTTTCTCTTTCTAGCTGCTTTTTAAAGTCTGTCTTTATCCTTGATCTTTGATGTTTTAATTATTATATGTCTTGATGTTGTCTTCCTTGGGTTCCTTGTGTTGGGAGATCAGTGCATCTCGATGGCTTGAGAGACTATCTACTTCCCCAGATTGGGGAAGTTTTCAGCAATTACGTCCTCTATGACAATTTCTATCCCTTTATCTCTCTCTTCTTCTGGTACCCCTATTATGCAAATACTGTTCTGTTTGGATTGGTCACACAGTTCTCTCAATATTCTTTCATTCTGAGGGATTCTTTTTTATCTCTGTGCCTCAGTTTACTTGAATTCCTCTTCTCTAATTTCTGTTCCATTTACCTTCTCTTCTACTACATCTAATCTTTTAAATCCCTCCATTGTATGTTTCATTTCAGATATAGAATTTCTTAATGATTGAATCTCCATCTTAAATTTGTTCCTGAGTTCTTGAATATTTTTCTGTACCTCCATAAGCATGTTTATGATTTTTCTTTTGAACTCTCAGGAAGATTGGTGAGTTCAATTTCATTTGGTCCTTTTTCCGGAGTTTGTGAGATTTTGGTCTGAACCATGTTTTTTTGACGTTTCATATTTCTGTGTGGTGCCCTCTAGTGCCTAGAAGCTCCAGTCTCTGGAGCTACTCAGCCCCTAGAGTGTGGTTGCAGGTCGTAGGGGAGCAGAGCTGGTGCCTGGGGGAGGAAAGATCTGTTTTCTGATTCCTGTCTGCCACGCCTGTCTCCAGTATCTGAGCCAGTGGGCTGAACACACATGTGTAAGCCTCTGTGCTTTGTGACTCTAGCTGTTGTAGGTGGGGCCTCCCTCTGACTGGCCTGTTGACAGAGTAGTGACTGCTGGTTTTTGAGCTGGTGCTGTCAGGCCAGGAGGAAGGTGCAGGAGGCTTTGAATCACAGTGGTGGGCCTCAGAGCTGAGCAGCTGGCCAGGGTGGTGGAGCGCCTGAAGCTCCTCAAAGTTTCCAATATGCTGGGCAGAGCACACCCAGACAACCTTGCCCCATATCCATTCTCCTGCACAGCGAGCTCCGTGCAAACCCCGCCCCTTCAGCAGCCTTCTCACTGCTGGGAAGCCTCTTAGACCACTTGCCTTTCCCTTGTCCCAGACCGGCCGGGTCTAGATCCTGTCCTCCACAAATGGCCAGAATCTTTTTCTCAAGCAGCCCACCTTTCCCAGCTCCCCATCCTCCAGAGCACCACACAGTGTAGGTTTTTGCTCGCAAAGCAGATCTCCTGGGCTAGGTGTTCAGCAGCTCTAGGATTCCACCTCTTCCCCACTCCGTTTCACTTCCTCCTGCCCCTGAGCCAGGGTTGGGGTAAGGGCCTGGGTCCCGCCAGATCAAGGTTTTGGTACATTACCCTGTTTCGTGAGGTCTGCTCTGTTCATGAGCTGTGTATGCAGTGTGTTGCAGCATTTTTTCATGTTGCTGTTTTCTTTTTTTTTTTGAAGCAGGGTAAAGTTTTATTTAAAGTTACTTTAGAAAAAAAGTGAAGCAGGCATCCTCAGCAAGGAGAGGTGCCCTTAAAGGTTGGAGAGAAAGAGTTTAAAATTAAAAGTTATGCACTTAAAAAGTGTGGGCGACCTCAGAGAGAGAAGCACCCCGAAAGGTTGGGGATTCCCCCTTTTTTTTTAATTATTATTTTTTATTTTGGTATCATTAATCTACAATTACATGTGCAACATTATGGTTATTAAACTCCCCACTTCATCAGGTCCCGCCCACCTACCCCATTACAGTCACTGTCCATAAGCATAGTCAGATGCTATAGAATCACTACTTGTATTCTCTGAGTTGTACAGCCCTCCCCGTGCCCCCCCAACATTGTGTCTGCTAATCGTAATGCCCCTTTTCCCCCCTTGTCTCTCCATTCCCACCCATCCTCCTCAGTCCCTTTCCCTTTGGTAACTGTTAGTCTGTTCTTTGGTTCTGTGAGTCTGCTGCTGTTTTGTTCTTTCATTTTTTTATTCTTTGCTCTTATGCTCCACATATGAGTGAAATCATTTGATACTTGTCTTTTTCTGCTTGGCTTATTTCACTGGGCATAATACCCTCTAGCTCCATCCATGTTGCAAATGGTAGGATTTGTTTTCTTCTTATGGCTGAATAATATTCTATTGTGTATGTATGTACTACATCTTCTTTATCCATTCATCTACTGATGGACACTTAGGTTGCTTCCATTTTTTGGCTATTGTAAATAGTGCGGCAATAAACACAAGGGTGCATCTGTCTTTTTGAACCTGGGCTGCTGCATTCTTAGGGTAAATTCCTAGGGATGGGATTCCTGGGTCAAATGGTATTTCTATATTGAGTTTTTTGAGGAACCTCCATACTGCTTTCCACAAAGGTTGAACTAATTTGCATTCCCACCAGCAGTGTAGGAGGGTTCCCCTTTCTCCACATCCTCGCCAACATTTGTTGTTGTTTGTGTTTTGGATGTTGGCCATCCTCACTGGTGTGAGGTGATATCTCATTGTGGTTTTAATCTCCATTTCTCTGATGATTAGCGATGTGGAGCATCTTTTCATGTGCCTGTTGCCTATCTGAATTTCTTCTTTAGAGAAGTGTCTATTCATGTCCTCTGCCCATTTTTTAACTGGATTATTTGCTTTTTGTTTGTTAAGGTGTGTGAGTTCTTTATATATTTTGGATGTCAACCCCTTATCGGATATGACATTTATGAATATATTCTCCCATACTGTAGGATGTCTTTTTGTTCTACTGATGGTGTCCTTTGCTGTACAGAAGTTTTTCAACTTGATACAGTCTGACTTGTTCACTTTTGCTTTTGTTTCCCTTGCCCAGGGAGATATGTTCATGAAGAAGTTGCTCATGTTTATGTCCAAGAGATTTTTGCCTATGTTTTTTTCTAAGAGTTTTATGGTTTCATGACTTACATTCAGGTCTTTGATCCATTTTGAGTTTACTTTTGTGTATGGGGTTAGACAGTAGTCCAGTTTCATTCTCTTACATGTAGCTGTCCAGTTTTGCCAACACTAGCTGCTGAAGAGGTTGTCATCTCCCCATCGTATATACAGGGCTCCTTTATCACATATTAATTGACAGTGTATGTTCAGGTTCATGTCTGGATTTTGTATTCTGTTCCACTGGTCTGTGGGTCTGTTCTTTTGTCAATACCAAATTATTACTATGGCTTTGTAGTAGAGTTTGAAGTCTGGGAGTGTAATTCCCCATTTTATTCTTCCTTCTCAGGATTGCTATGGCAATTTGGGGTCTTTTGTGGTTCCATATGAATTTTAGAACTATTTCTTCCAGTTCATTGCAGAATGCTGTTGGTATTTTGATAGGGATTGCGTTGAATCTGTAGATTGATTGCTTTAGGTAATATAGCCATTTTGACAATATTTATTTCTCCTAGCAAGAGCATGGGATGCATTTCCATTTGTTAGTGTCCTCTTTCATTTCTCTTAGGAGTGTCTTGTAGTTTTCAGAGTACAGATCTTTCACTTCCTTCGTTAGGTTTATTCCTAGGTATTTTATTCTTTTTGATGCAATTGTGAATGGAATTGTTTTTCTGATTTCTCTTTCTGTTAGTTCATCGTTAGTGTATAGGAAAGCAACAGATTTCTGTGTGTTAATTTTGTATCCTACAACTTTGCTGAATTCAGATATTCTAGTAGTTTTGGAGTGGAGTCTTTAGGGTTTTTTATGTACAATATCATATCATCTGCAAATAGTGACAATTTGACTTCTTTATCAATCTGGATGCCTTGTATGTCTTTGTTTTGTCTGACTGCCGTGGCTAGGACCTCCAGTACTATGTTGAATAACAGTGGAGAGAGTGGGCATCCTTGTCTTGTTCCCGATCTTAGATGAAAAGCTTTGAGTTTCTCGCTGTTAAGTATGATGTTAGCTGTGGGTTTGTCATATATGGCCTTTATGATGTTGAGGTACTTGCCATCTATACCCATTTTGTTGAGAGTTTTAATCATGAATGGATGTTGAATTTTGTCAAATGCTTTTTCAGCATCTATGGATGTGATCATGTAGTGTTTGTTCTTCTTTTTGTTGATGTGGTGGATGATGTTGATGGATTTTCGAATGTTGTACCATCCTTGCATCCCTGGGATGAATCCCACTTGATCGTGGTGTATGATCCTCTTGATGTATTTTTGAATTTGGTTTGCTAATATTTTGTTGAATATTTTTGCATCTACGTTCATCAGGGATATTGGTCTGTAATTTTCTTTTTTGGTGAGGTCTTTGCGGGGTTTTGGTATTAGAGTGATGCTGGCTTCATAGAATGAGTTTGGAAGTATTCCCTCCTCTTCTATTTTTTGGAAAACTTTAAGGAGAATGGGTGTTATTTTTTGTCTATATGTCTGGTAGAATTCAGAGGTGAATCCATCTGGTATCGGCGTTTAGTTCTTGGGTAGTTTTTTGAGTTCTTTGTATTTCTGTGGGGTCCGTCGTGATTTTTCCTTTCTCTTTTCTGATTCTGTTTATGTGTGTAGATTCTCTTTTTTTCTTGATATGTCTGGCTAGGGGTTTATCTATTTTATTTTTTCAAAGAACCAGCTCTTGGTTTCATTGATTTTTTTTCTATTGTTTTATTCTCCTCAATTTTATTTCTTTCTTCTCTGATCTTTATTATGTCCCTCCTTCTGGTGACTTTGGGCCTCATTTTTTCTTCTTTTTCCAATTTCAGTAATTGTGTCTTTAGACTATTCATTTGGGAATGTTCTTCCTTCTTTAAATAGGCCTGGATTGCAATATACTTTCCTCTTAGAACTGCCTTTACTGTGTCCCACAAAAGTTGTGGCTTTGTGTTGTTGTTGTCATTAGTCTCCATATATTCTTTGATTTCTGATTTGATTTAGTCATTAACCCATTGATTAATTAGGGGAATGTTGTGAAATCTACATGTATTTGTGAGCCTGTTTGTTTTCTTTCTAAAATTTATCTCTAGTTTTATACCTTTGTGATCCGAGAAATTGGTTGGTAGAATTTCAGTATTTTTGTATTTACTAAGGTTCTTTTTGTGGCCTAGTATGTGGTCTATTCTGGAAAATGTTCCACGTGCACTTGAGAAGAATGTGTATCCTGTTGCTTTTGGGTGTAGAGTTCTGTAGATGGCTGTTAGGTCCATCTGTTCTAGTGTGTTGTTCAGTGCCTCTGTGTCTTTACTTATTTTCTGTCTGGTTGATCTGTCCTTTGGAGTGAGTGGTGTGTTGAAGTCTCCTAAAATGAATGCGTTGCATTCTATTTCCTCCTTTAATCCTGTTAGTATTTGTTTCACATATGTTGGCACTCCTGTGTTGGGTGCATATATATTTAAAATGGTTATATTCTCTTGTTGGACTGACCCCTTTATCATTATGTAATGTCCTTCTTTATCTCTTGCTACTTTCTTCGTTTTGAAGTCTATTTTGTCTGATACAAGTACTGCAACACCTGCTTTTTTCTCGTTATTGTTTGTGTGAAATATCTTTTCCATCCCTTCACCTTTAGTCTGTGTATATCTTTGGGTTTGAGGTGAGTCTCTTGTAAGCAGCATATAGATGGGTCTTGCTTTTTTATCCATTCTGTTACTCTGTGTCTTTTTATTGGTGCATTGAGTCCATTTACATTTAGGGTGATTATCGATAGATATGTACTTATTGCCATTGCTGGCTTTAGATTCGTGGTTACCAAAGGTTCAAGGGTTTCTTCTTTACTAACAATCTAACTTAACTTTCTTGTTAAGTTATTGTAAACACAGTCTGATGTTTCTTTATTTCTCTCCCTTCTTATTCTTCCTTCTCCATTCTTTATATACTAAGTGTTTTATTCTTTGCCTTTAGTTAGTATTTGGATGGTCTGCTTTCTTTGCTGTGATTTTATTTTCTCTGGTGACATCTTTTTAGCCTTAGGGGTGCTTCCCTCTAGAGCAGGCCTTTTAAGATATCCTGTTGTGGTGGTTTCTGAGAGGCAAACTCTCTCAACTTTCTTTTGTCTAGAAATTGTTTAATACCTCCATCATATTTAAATGATAATCGTGCTGGATACAATATTCTTGGTTTGAAGCCCTTCTGTTTCATTACATTAAGTATATCATGCCATTCTCTTCTGGCCTCTAAGGTTTCTGTTGAGAAGTCTGATGATGGTCTGGTGGGTTTTCCTTTGTAGGTGATCTTTTTTCTCTCTCTAGCTGCCTTTAATACTCTGTCTTTATCTTTGATATTTGCCATCTTAATTATTATGTGTCTTGGTGTTGTCTCTCTTGGGTTCCTTGTGTTGGGAGATCTGTGGGTTTCTGTGGACTGTAAGACTATTTCCTTCCCCAGCGAGGGAAAGTTTTCAGCAATTATTTCTTCAAAGACACTTCTATCCCTTTTTCTCTCTCTTCTTCCGCTGGTACTCCTATAATGTGAATATTGTTCCGTTTGGATTGGTCACACATTTCTCTTAATATTCTTTCATTCCTAGAGATCCTTTTATCTCTCTCTGCCTCAGCTTCTCTGTATTCCTGTTCTCTGATTTCTATTCCATTAACAGTCTCTTGCATCTCATCCAGTCTGCTGTTAAGCCCGTTGATCGCTTGTCTGATTTCTGCATTGTCTTTCCTCACTTCCCTCACTTCCTCCCTCAGCTCTTGCACATTTCTCTGTAGATCCATCAGCATGGTTATGACTTTTATTCTGAATTCATTTTCAGTAAGATTGTGTAAATCTATCCCATTAGGCCCCCTCTTTGGGGTTGTCTGGCTGATTTTTGTCTGTACCATATTGCTCTGTCTTTTCATGGCGATAGAAGTGGTTGCTGGTAGACCCCACGTGTGTCAGCTGGGAGAACAAAGTCCCTTCCTGCTTGTTGTTCTCCTTGCCCTTCTCTGGGCCTGAGCTGTTTTACCACACACCGGGAGGTAGTCTCTGCGATAATCCCGTAAGCTGCCTGTGTGCGGGGTCACCTCAGCCTAGCCTATAGCACTGCAGGGGTTTTCAGCCTCGCTGAGTGCGTTCTGGTCTCCTTGGTGCCTTCCAGACGTGGTTCTGGGCTCTTCCTGCTTAGCTGTGCACCAGCCAGGAGGAGATTCTGTGAGGTTGCTGTGGGCGGTTTCGCTCCTCTGCTGTTCCACAGCTGTGGTGGATCTGCTGGACCCTTTGCAGCGCCGGCTAGGGGGAATGAAAGGCAGGCTGCTGATCTCCGTGGGAAGCCTTGGCGCAGCTGCTTTGCCCCGGCCCCCGGCCATGGGATCCGAAATTCCCCAAGTCTCCCAGCCTGCTGGGCTTAGTGTGCTGGGACAATTTTGTTCCGCTAGTGGGCCTTGTCTCTTTAAGACTTTTAAGGAAGCTCCCACTTTTCTTTTGTCCCAGGGAGCAGGCTGAGGAGACCCACTTGCAGTCTCCGTCTCAGATCCTGCTTTTCTGTTTCTCTGATCTCTGATATACCATGCAATGTGTGTCTGTGCTCCCGGTGCAGATCATCAGGGCTGGTTATTTAGCCGGCCTGTGCTTCCACTCCCTTCCCACTCTGATTCTTTTCCTCCCACTGTTGCACTGGGGTGGGGGAGTGCTCGGGTCCCACCGGGTCGTGGCTGTGTATCTTACCCGCTTCGTGAGGCGCTGAGTTCTTGCAGATGTAGTTGTTGCCTGGCTGTTGTACTGTATCTTCTGGACTCTCTTTTAGGAATAGTTGTATTTATTGTATTTTCACAAATATATATGGTTTTGGACGGAGATTTCCGCCACCCTGCTCACACCGCCATCTTCCCACAAGTCCTCCTGTTGCTGTTTTAAGGTTAGTTATATTAACTGTATTTTTGCACTATCTGTGGGTTTTGGGAGGAGTTCTCTTTCTCACCTCTCATGCCGCCATCTTGAATCCTGTTTCTTCCTTTTCATCCATTATTCCCCTCTTCCTTCCCTGCCCTGCCTTGTCTGTTCAGCTCCTGTGTCCATCCTCCACTCTCTCCTCACTCTCCTGGCCACTGACACTCTGGTCTGCCCCTTACCACCTTCCTTGCTCCATCTGCTTTTCTCAACTTTCTCTTCCCTGCTCCTGTTCCTTTCATCCTTACCTTCTCTACTTGTTGGGTGAGTGAGGAGGGTCTGGGGAGGCCGGATGTGTGTGTGGTGGCTCCCTCTAGACCTGGATGTTTGGCTCAGCTGTGCGAGGGCACCCAAGTATGTGCGTTTGCTAGACCACGTGGGAGTGACAGAGAAAATGCTGCTCAGTTTCCCTCCTTACACTAGTCAGACCAACACAGTAGAGGAAGGGAACCTGTGTCAAAGTAACAGACGAGGAGTTCTATACCCAATCCCAGCCCCAAGTAAATATGGAATGACAGTGACAACCAGGTAAATACAGGGTAAAAAAAAAGGCTTAAAAAAACTTACTGAGCTATCATACATACACAATTCAGCTTCATTAATATTCTCAAGCTGAACACATAATCACCTGGCCCCCTGATGAAGAAAAAAGAGCATAAGCTACCCGAGCATCTCCTCGTCTCTTTTGCCATGAGTTCCCACTGTCCCGACATCTAATAGCATAGGTCAGTCCTCCTGACCCCTTTTAGAGGGGTGCTACATAAAGGCTTAATAACTTTCTGCTTTAAAGATTTATAGGTGGGGGAGATGGTTGTTAATCATTGCTCTGAGAGCTATGACTAAAGATTGCAGTCTCCTAGGCAATGGGGCCCAGTGGGATCCTTACACATCCCCTGGGCTTTACTCTGCTGGTTTGACTTATTTGGGAATTAGAAAAGAATTAATATTTAGGTACCTGTTATATACCAGGCATTGTGCTACGAGCTTTATATGGTTGGTAATTAATTCTTACAACCACACCGAAGGTAGATAGTAGTGTTCATGTTTTATAGCTGAAGACACTGGCTTAGAGAGGCTCAAAAGCCCAGGTCACCTGGTAAACAAGACTCAAGCTAGGGTTTGAGTCAGGCAGGCCTGAGGTTACCAGAGTGATCAGTCTGCATTCTGCCCTGTACCACCTGCCACTGGCATTGCTATGTAGAGCTTCCCTTAAATTTACTTTCCCCTTCTTTCATTGAGGGTTCTTTTGTGTTGTCAGATAAGGTATCTTTTCCTTGAGAGGCAACTTAAAAAATAAAACAAGATAACCTGCTACCGTTGTATCAGGAGGGTTTAGCTATATATTGATCATTTCCACTGTCCTCAGAGGCTCTCATGGTAAAGGACAGTAATGCTTCTTTCACTAAAAATAGAAACTGGTTTAGAGATTGTGGATTGGTCTAGCCTGTAACATTGGAACTAAGCTTCCAGTTGTTGAAAAAATGGTAATTTTGCAACCATGCTTGCATCTTCAATTTCATAACTACCATCAGGAAGAGACAATTGAACCCACAACGGTAGCCCATAACTCTTAGTACTAATGGAGTTCATGTTAGTTACTGTATAAAATTTGTGTTCTACCTTCTGTTTAAATTACACCCGTGTAATTTTTTCTTCCTTTGTAACTAGGAAACTCTCAGACTGTGAGCACTAACGTCCATATAATATGGGAGTTTATGGGGCTGGAGGATCTGTAGTTGAGGGATATGCTCACATGAAGAGCCATCTTTGAAAGGGTCATCTGTAGACAACAGCCTGTCCTTCTGTGTCTGGTGGACTTCAGTGGAATCCACCAATATATGATCCTCATATTGTGTGATTTCATCTGCTGCCATGATTTAAACTGCCGCTTTACACTGATGAAGCTGAAATCCTTAACTCTAGCCTGAATTTCTCTAAGGCTCTGGCTCTGTCCTGAGACAGTTCCCTTCACTGCCTGGAAGATAGTGCAACTCCAGCAGTGTAAATGGGTTACCATGTTACCTCAGTTCTCGCTGTTCTGGGCTATTGGCAGCATTTCTATTTATGTGCTTTTGCTGATTCTGGCCTCTGCAGAGAAAGTCCTTTTTGCTCTCCTCTAACAGCTGTTTTATTCAAGTGAAGCCAGAGTACAAGAGGGTGGGTGGTAGGAGCAAGTAGGGACATTCTAGCAAAGATAGGACAACCAGCCCACAAGGCATCTGTAGGAGACAGAGGCAGCTGGTCCGGAGGAAAGAGGGAAAATTGTCAAGATGAAGATGAGATCTTAAACTGACAGAGGAAAATTAAATCCCATTCCTTCAAACACAAGGGGCCTAAAATATTCTTGGAGCAAGAGACCCTGCTAGCCCTACCACTTATTAGCAGAAGACCTTGGGCAAATCATTTTCTTTACAGTTTTTTCAGTATATTGGAGTGACCATCGCCTTTTTCAGAGGGTTGTAAGAATTGGAAGGGGATAATGCAAGCAAAAATTGTTCATTTAACAGTTTCTGCTGGCGGTGAGTGCTGGGGAAATTAAGTTTCCTGGAGGTTTTTCTGAAGCTGAGACTTAACACTTAGACTTTTATAGATGAAAAGGAGTGAAGGACGGCTTGAGCAGAGGTGGCCCAGATAGGGAGGAACTTGAAACATGTCCTGAGAGCACCAGGTGGGGGTGGAGATGGGACACACGTGATCAAATCTCAAAAGGCCACACGTTTTATTTTGAAGCACAAGAAGCCAGTGAATGCAGGAATCTTCTAGGAAGATCATTCTGTGGCTGTGACCACTTAGTGGGTGGTCTGGAGTGGCAGACCACTCTGCCAGTAGGCCCACAGGTTTTCAGCAACATACACAGAGAAATGGAAGAAGACTGATTTTAGCCTGCAGCTGTTTTCAGAGATGGTTACGTGAAAGATTTAGACCAGGACAGATCTAGCGCTGACAGCAAGTGGGGCTAACCTGGTCTCAAAGGACACCTCCCAGAGCGTCAGAGGAGGCTGTCAGTGCCCTCCAGAGTCCGTTGGGCCAGCTGAATTCTAGGGCGGCTGCACAGCAAGACGGAGTGTGAGGCAGATGTTTATCTGTGGGCATTTTTGGTAACCGGTGTGTGCTATTCTTTCCTCTGTTTAGAAGGCTACAAGCAAGCAAACACTGGGCCACGTAGGAAAGTATTTATCATGGCTCAGGGCTGCGGCCACCATTGCCTGCTCATTCTCTACCTTTCACTGTCACCTGGGGTGCAGGGCCAAGTGCTGACAGGCCTGTAAGTGAAAAAGGCTTTTTTTGAGACTGTGTGACACACTGATGTTTGGGATACTGTGTTAATAAGCAAACAGACCAAAATGCTTAATCAACTTCTCAGCAAAGTTTAACCACTTTTCATACAAACTAGACTAAATGGTAGGTACCATGACTACTAACCAGAGACCAAAAACAAATTGCTAAGTTTGATTTAGTGTTTGAAGACTCTCCTCCTCCCTCCTTAAAAGCCTAAAGGAGATCTAAAATGATTTTTTGACAAGTATATTTGCATAACAAGGAACTTAGGCTACGGTACACTTCCTTTGAGGAGTTAAGAAGGTATGTGGAGATAGGGCCCACACCATGTCAGCACTCACCTGGCATTCTCTTAAGTAGTCAGACTGTCTCCACTGTTTGGGCAGAGACTAGAATCAGACTGAATAGCCACCCATGGGCGCTCAGCTTCACTGAAACGGTCAGTACAGAACTGTGCGAAAGTTTGCATTCAGTGCAAAATACCAGTGAATCTGAATTGCAGAACCTATAAGGAACCAACTTGTATATGGTGGTAACTCAGAACCCGAGGAGACAGAAGTATGGGTAGATGTTAGGTCATGGCTCAGCAGGCACGCCTGGGTGCTCTTGGGCAGGAGCACCGCTCAAAGTTAATCCTAACGACACTGTAGTGACAGTGGCTACTTGGACCCTTCAACAATATAGATATTTTCTGGGACCTATGTGCAATCAGTATGCTGCAGTGGCAGAGACAGGGACAGAATCCAAATGATTCAACACAAGAATTTTGGTAATTAGCAAGCTCCCTACCCACCAGTGAGTGCCAGAGAAATCCATTTACCTGGTGATTAAATATTAGATGTTAGCACTGCATGTTTACAGTTGCATGGAGCCACTTCCTGATTTCTCCATAGTCCTTCCTGGGTGTGATACATGTTAAGAATTGTCAGCGGCTTGGAGGGGTATGAAAAGTAGAGCATGTGATCTCAAGTCTTCTGGTTCCAAGTCCCAGCTCTCCACTTAGGTTAAGGTGTGTGATCTGAGGCAAGTCAGTCAATGTCTTTGTGCCTAGGCTTCTCTACCTGTAAAATCATACTAACAACTTTTATATTATTACTACTGTCCTTTATGGGTTGTTATCAAATCAGATAAGATGGGAGAAATTCTTCATAAAATATGAAGCTTAAATAGAATATTTGTTATTCTGATATTCTCTTTTTTTTTGGATTTGGTTCTCTACACAGTAAGTTGTTAGGGTTCTGGTAGGAAACATGTGACACGCAAGGTGGTAACTGAAGAGAGTTTAACTGGTGAAGCATCCCGGGCTAGCAATGGTGAGGTGGCATTTCCCAGCTGTAGGTCTGAAGGGACAAAGGGAGAGAAGTTACTGGAACCCAAAAGAAGCTGTGGCCTTGGGTGGAAGGACACAGCCAAAGCCCCCCACACCCAGCAGGAAGGGAGCCGGAGAACCAACAATCCCGTCTCACTCCCCTGCCATCTGCTTTCCTGCTGGACTTCCCATTGGCTGAGCCCACTGACACAGTCTGGAGGTCAGCATCTCAGGTCCTGCACGACAGGTAAAAGAGGGCCCAGAGCAGACCTGGAGGGGCAGATGCAGCTCTGAATAGACATTACTGCAGCTGGTTGCTTCAGTAGCCAAGCAGCATGACCTTCTAAATCACTGATAAACAACACACCATGCTATGCTTCCTTCTGGCTTATTGTTTGGTAGGAAGACAGGCTCTTTAACACTTTGCATGAACATCTCACAAATTGCTTCTCCTAAATTACAAAAACTCAAAGCCGGTTTTCTTTGCGACGGGGCCCTTGAATCTGATGTTTGAAGTCACCATGATAGAAACAGGAGCTGCTGTACCTAACATTCTGGAAGGTGTCTCAACAAAGGCATGCTAGGGCCTGTTTAAAACCTCTAGCATTTACAAAGGTACATCTTCCAATGGCTATGAATGATAATAAAAGGAGAACCCCAGAGATCTGCTTCTGATAGTTTGAGAAGGCTGGTTTAATAATTCTAAACTCCAGCCTTAAATCTTTCTCTATAGACTCAAGAGAAATGACCGCCCCCTTGCTCTTCTCCAGCTGGCTTCCTCAAGAATAAACACCTGTCTTTCTGGGACCCAGGCACTGGCTAGCAACATGCTCATCCAGTCAAATCATTAGGCTTCTCAAAAGGGCTTTTGCTGAAAGCAGCTTTACTTATTGCCAAACTTCAGCCCTTAGACAAAGTTTTTTTGTTTAAAAAAGAAAGGTTAGGGGAAGGGATTATTCGAAGGAATTCAACAAGAAAAGGAAGTGGGTACCTTTTATGAAAAGGACTTTTAAGCTCTCTGAGCCCACAACTTGACTGAAATAACTTTACTGAAGTGTTTCCACATAAAACATAGCACTATCTCCCCAGCACCTGGCTAGAAGGGACCTGTGCACACCGAGCATCCATTTAAAATGCCCTCACTGGCAACGGCCACTGTGGTAGAAGTATGGCTACTCTTTACTCTCTTAAGTCACAGCCACATCCACCCAGGCTGCACCCTCAGCATTAACTGTACGAGAAACAGTAAAGGTCCTGTTGAACAGCCATGAGCAGCCCTGGCGCTCCCCGGAGGCCTCCGAGCTGAGAAGAGAAGGCCACGCTGGGAATGTTGGCCTTGGAGGTAGGGTGCGGGGAGGGGATGGTTCTCAGCAGCTGGGCATCGTGGAGGCTCCAGATTCTCGTGTAGCAGTCCTGGCCCACTAGGAGCAAGAGGACAAGTGGCCAGTTAGAGAACACAGAGGAGAACTTGTACATATGCAGACATGGCTTCTCATGATTCCTAAGGGCTAAACGTGATTCCATGTGAGCCAAAACACAAACTCATAAACAGAAGTTACTTCTGCTGATAATAAGTACTTTTTGAAAATCAAATTATGGGTCACCCTAGTGCTCTAGAACCATAACTAGTTGCAGGTATACAAGTGATAGGACACACTGGCTGGCTGTGTGACACCGTGGATGGCTCATTGGGCATCCCAGATGGGTGGGCATTCTGATTCTCTTGGTGTCAAGGGCTGTTAAAGAGGCAGCCCAACCCACCTGGTCTAAATGACATGCAACTGAATTCTTTTTTATGAAAGGGTAACCAGGAAGATCTCTTGAATTCATTACATCCTGGGGACAACCAGGTGACAACTCTCCCCAGAGCTCTTTCTAGTTTAATGGTTTTGGTTGTAAGACCAGATGGTTTTTGGGCATACTGTCACGAGGGATGCGACACCTACAGCCCCTGGCTCCTGGAGATCCTCAAAGGAAAGAGGAGGGTGGACCCTAGACGTTCATGGATTTCACGTTCGTGCTTTTGGCCACTGGAGGGACTCTGACCACAGGCACTACCTTGACTCTGGATGAATTCAGGTTGTGCAGTCCACAAATCACTGCAGCTAGCCCACTGACATCTGTCTCTCCACAAGGCTTATCTTTCTATTATCCAGAACACAGAAACTCTTCTGAGATGAAAACTTGTGGAAAATGGACTTAAAATTTAGGGATTTAACTGCTGGCATAATACATAAGGTCAACAAAGTTCTAACAAAGTGCTTCTTAGGGACAGGAAAGTTTCATGGGGAATAAGTACTTTCTGTAGGAGTATTAGCAAATTTGGGGACTTGTGAAGTTGAGAACATATTCCTTAATGTCAAGGGCTCACTGTTTCATTTGTCAAACCACTCGACTTTCATGATATCAGAGTATTTTACAGCCCAGGAACAGCATAATCTGTGATCAACCTGCAACCCCTTTCAAAGAGGCTGTATGGCTGGACAGCTCTGCGCCTATTCTACGGACTGTGGATCCACAGGGATGGTATTAAAGGGACCAGGAATCAGTTCCTTTACCATGACCTTAATTTCTTTTCTTAGCATCCTCTGGTGGAAGTGTGAGCACAAAGAACAGGGAGCCCAAGCTCTTCAACAGGACAGCTGCATGATGGAATAAGGGTCTTACCGAATGAGGACTTAAACCCCACACGCAGGTGTTCCAGGCTGCTGTTTCCTGCACCTAACTTGCCTGTTACTCAAAGATGTTTGCCCACTAATGTGGGGGCAAAGGGCTGTCTGACTGGTGGATGCTTCAGTTGTTGCTTATTAATGTCCAACTTTGCATCCCATCTAGCCTTCCTGACCTCAACAATCCTTTATTCAGTTTTGTTTTAGAGTGATTTCTCTCTCTGCTTCTCAAGTTGCTGGGAGCTCTAACCAATAGTATTTGATGAGATGGAATTTCCCCCTCCTTCCTCCGGTACCTGCCACCATGAGTCCTTCTTCCTCGTGCACGTGTAGGGGCAGGTGGGCGTACTCGTTCACGTGGCCTTCATACTGCCTGATACACTTACTGGTCCGCAGGTCCCACAGTTTGATCTGTGGGAGGAAACACAAGTGCCATCAGGGAGGGTCCAGCAGGTATGCTGGTGAATCCCAGCCAGGGAGGGGTGAGGTGCTCTCCAATGACCTCTTCAGGGTACGAAAACCTGAATCTAATTCCTGAGCCCTGGAGTCCAGCAGAAGCACAAGAGCAGTTCTGTCTGTCCAGAGCAGACTGGGCTTCCGGCGAGCAACCCAACAGCTGCTCCGCACTGTGCACACCTCGCCTGGGCCCCGGCTGCCTTTCCCCTGCTGCCGCCCGCGCAGAGCCCTTTCCCCCGTGGGGCCCTGGGCCACCAGCTCCAGCAGCCTGAGGAAGTCCGTGCTGCTCCTACCGTCCCCGCCATGTCGGACGCCATCAGGTTCTGCTCTCCTCGGAGGATCTGCACAGAGGTCACTGCTGAGTCATGCAACAGGTGGGTGGCCTTCCAGCCCGTGCCCTTATTTCGACAACGCAGATCAATGGCAAAAATCTCCCCCGAACGACAGCCGTTAAACAGCAAAGGAGACTGTGGAGAGGCGACAGCTTGGTACCTCGCTGTGAGGGGGGCAGGGGCAGTGGAGCACAGCGTGTGCCGCGCCTCCCCTGCGCCAGCCCCTGGCCCAAGGCGTGCGAGAGATGGGCTGGTCAGGGTTTGGGCCTCAGTGAAGTTGGAGGGGTGCCTTACGGGTAGAAGGTAAAAGCACTGGACCCCAAGTGTCCAGTGCGCTCCCCTCTGGCGGCACTGGCCCCTAAAGCCTCGCTCTGAGGCCCAGGGAATGGCACCGTCTCCACCAAGGCCGATCGGGAAAGCTGGGGTGCTGAGTATGCAGTGGGAGAGAGATGCAGGTAAGACATGGGGCCCCAGAGAGTGGGGGATGGCTGAAGAAATCTGAGTAACGAAGTCCGCTCACTGTGGAGAGCCAATTGGCACCCTCCCTCCTCCATACTTTAAAAGAATGATGGCATTTTCTATGGGGCAAGGTTTTGAAGTGTAGTAATGACTAGAATTTTGATTTTTAAATTTATAAAATGTGTAATTTGGAAGCTGTGTATGAAATTAAGTGCTATCTATGAATTGGGACATAAGTATTGCTAACAGTTCAATTCAACAGGAGGTCACTTAAAGCCAGCTTAGCCAGGATCAGCTAACTTTTGTTCAGTGCAGACATATTCACCAAGTAACCCATTAATCCTTTCTGATGCCCTTTCCCACCAAAAAGGGAAGAGGACTAGATGCCACATGAGAAATCCAATTTCAGCCCAGCAAAATTCCCGCTTTTAGCAAACTACACCCTTCTCAGTCCAACCAACCAGAACAGCAAACTGCTGGGCCAGGACATCACTGCCGGTCCCAAATGACTGCCGGTGTCCCGTCACCACGTTGGTCACCAGAACCCGCCGAGACAAGCCTGACAGAGAGAGATGGGGTGGAGAGACAAGTGCCACTTGTAGTGTGGGGAGAGGGACTTCTGGGGAGGGGTTTAAGGTCTGTTAAATTCTTTACTCAGGGGGCCTGGGAGGCAGCCATGGCTCACCTGTACTAAAACAATTACTTGCTTGGATGTTCAGGGACCAAGCACAGGACCAGGCCCCAGGGATCCGGAAACTGCACAGCATGCCAGGCTGGTCTCCTGGTAAGAGGAACAGTGTATGTAAGGCCATGACTGCACCCCAGGGGAAGAGATCTCCCCTCCATGCTGCCAGGCTGCTGACCACCCGATCTAGGAAACCTCCAGGAATAGTGGCTCTAAGGTTATCTAGACCTTGGCCCCATTCTGGGTTTTGTGGTAGCAAAAGAGAGACACTCAGTTGTGGTTCTTGGCTCAAAAGTGGTTATTCTGACAGTGAATAAATGAGTCTTTCCTGACTGCCCAGTAGTAGTGTTAAAACTACTAATAAGCTGAGAGACAGTATGATGTTACAGAGAAGGGTGCTTCAGTCCCAGATCATACTATCAGATGTATGCTCTCAAGCAAAACATTTTTTTAAATAAACTTTTTTATTGATAAAACATACATAAAAGGCACAAATTCTAAGTATAGTTTAATAAGTTATCACAAAGTAAATGTAGCCATGTAACCACAATTCAGGTTAAGAAACGGAACATTCCAATACCCCAGCACCCTGCATGTGCCCCACCAATTACTGCCTCCTTATTCCTCCCGAAAGGGAACCATAGATTCATTTTATAAGGCAAATCCTCAACCTCTTTGCCTCAGTTTCCTCATCTGTAAAATAGAGCAAATACTCTGTGTCAGAAGCTTGCTGTATGATGAAATGCCAGGCACCAGGCTAGGTGCACATTACCTCATTTAATCCTCATTACCTGGTGGGGTAGCTATTATCTTCACTTTTTTTTTGCTATTGATCTTCACTTTACAGAGACTAAGCGACCTGTTCAAGGTGGTAAGGCGCAGACCTGGGATTCATGCCACATTGCCTCAGGCCCGCACTCTTAAGAGGCCTGATCCCGGTCTAAGGGATCCTAATTCTCCAAAGACTGAAAGCTTAATACCCAGATGCTGCCAGGAAGAAGTCCAGCTGCCTTCAGTGTAAGGGCCTCTGACAGTACCTGTCATTCCTTCCTGAATGCTCTATACAGGAAGCCCAAGTAAGTGTTTTGATCCCTTGCACCGGATACACACACTTTTAGCCATTCTGGCTGTTGAAATGACCCAAAAGAAGGGGAGGGGTATGTAAGATGAACATGCTTCTAGGGCACATCTGGGTCAGGCTTCAGGAACCCTCCCACAGGCACTCTGCAGACTGTCCCCACCCTGGGAGCTCTGACTTGGGCTCACCCAGCCTGTGATTCCTATCCCTCGTGTCCAGGCCTTCGCCACGGAGCTTACACACGAGGGCTGCAGCTCCTGGGAGACACAGTACAGAGAACCCCTCAGCGCACCGCCTTATCCAAAAGGAATGGGCTTGATACCTGGATGGCTACTCATGAACAGCGATACTGGGAGCAGGGTGGCACAGCCTGGAGTTTCTGCAGTTCCCATGAGGCACAGCCTGGAAAAGCTGTTAAGGACAGTCAAGTACACGGCTCTCCTCGGGAAGGAGAATGAGCATTAGCACTCCTCAAAACATTGTAAGAACAGCCATAAGCCAACTGAGCGTGTTTAAATTTTTCCATATTTAGTTTCAGAGTTTTTTAAAGGAGAAAAACTGTCACAGATATAGTTAAAAGCCCTCTTTGACCCCTCCCCAGTCCAGTCCTCCCTTCTCCCCAACCCAGGGAGAATCTCTATTCTAAAACTGGCCTGTTTTCTACGCCATATCGTATTTACACAACATGGTGTTTGCCCCCAAACAATTTAAGAACTGTTTTAAAAATATATGCAAGGGGCATCACACTCCACACAGAGTATCTTCTACAACTTTTCCATCTTCACTGTCTCCTATTTCACCTGTTGATGCTGTCAGCCCCAGTCCTTTCACAGGGGAGCACACCTTTGTATGAATATACCATTTATTTACACAGTCTCCTGCTGATGGGCACCTAGGTTGTTCTCATGTCTTCTGTGCGCTGCTGCCGGAATGAGCCTCTTTTTCTGTCTTCCTGTCTCCCACTCCATATGTGGGAGGCTTTAGGCAGTGTTTCTTAAACCCATGGTAAGAGTTCCTTTTTATATTACAATGCATTACATACACACAAATGTTTTAAACAAAATTTTCATAGAATACCCTCACTAAATATGAAACTCTGGTATCATCTAGTTTATTTAAAAATGCTCACAAGGAGACTTCCGGGAAGATGGCGGTGTGAGCAGGGCGGCAGAAATCTCCTCCCAACACTAAATTTATCTACGAAAACACAGAAAATACATCTATTCCTAAAAGAGAGACGAGAATACACAGGAAAGCGCACAGCGTGCAGCTACACCCGAGAGGACTCGGCACCCCAAGAGGCGGGTAAGATACGGAGCCGCGACCCGGCGGGACCCGAGCCCTCCCCCACCCCAGCGCACCGGCGGGAGGAGAGGATTCAGAGCCGGGAGGGAGTGGAAGTGCACCCCGCGAAGTAGCCAGCCCCGGTGATCTGCGCGGGGAGCGCTGACCCACATTGCGCAGTGCAGCGGAGATTGGAGAGACAGAGGGGCAGGATCTGAGCGGGGAACGCGCCAGGGGGCTTGCAGCCGGCTCCGGGAAGGAAAAAAAAAGTGCGCGCTTTCCTCAGCGGTCTTAAAGAGACAGGAGCCCAGCGGAGGAGCCGGATCGCCCCAGCACACTCAGCCCAGCAGGCTGGGAGTCCTGGGGAGTTTCAGACGCCTTAGCTGGCGACTGAGGAAGCGTAGCCATACTTAACACTTCTCACTGAGATCAACAGCCTCCTATTCGTTCCCACCCCTGCCAGAGCGATAAACGGCCCTGCGGAGCGGCACAGTCACAGCTGTGGAATAGTGGGGCAATAGCGCCACCTAGAGCATTCCCACAGAATCTACGTCCGGTGGGCATTTTTTTTGTTTTTTTTTTGTTTTTTTGTTTTGTTTTTGTTTTTTCTTTTCTTTCTTTTTTCTTTTTTTCTTTCTTTCTTTTTTTGTTTTTTTCTCTTTTTTCTCTTTTTTTTTCTTCTCTTTTTAAAGTCTTAAAGAGCCCAGCTGACATACGTGGCAACTATCAGTGACCAAATTATACAGCCATGAAAAGACAGGAATATGGTTCAGACCAAAATCAACCAGACAACCCCAGAGAGGGAGTCTGAAGGGATGGAAATGCACAGCCTGCCTGAAAAAGAATTTAGAATAAAAGTCATAACCATGCTGATGGACCTACAGAGAAATGTGCAAGAGCTGAGGGAGGAAGTGAGGGAACTGAAGAAAGACAATACAGAAATCAGACAAGCGATCGACGGGCTTAACAGCAGAATGGATGAGATGCGAGAGACTGTTAATGGAATAGAAAACAGAGAACAGGAGTACAGAGCAGCTGAGGCAGAGAGAGATAAAAGGATTTCTAGGAATGAAAGAATATTAAGAGAACTGTGTGACCAATCCAAACGGAACAATATTCGCATTATAGGAGTACCAGAGGAAGAAGAGAGAGAAAAAGGGATAGAAAGTGTCTTTGAAGAAATAATTGCTGAAAACTTTCCCTCGCTGGGGAAGGAAGTAGTCTCGCACTCCACTGAAGCTCATAGATCTCCCAACACAAGGGACCCAAGGAAGACAACACCAAGACACATAATAATTAAGATGGCAAAGATCAAAGATAAAGACAGGGTATTAAAGGCAGCTAGAGAGAGAAAAAGATCACCTACAAAGGAAAACCCATCAGACTATCATCAGACTTCTCAACAGAAACCTTACAGGCCAGAAGAGAATGGCATGATATATTTAACGTAATGAAACAGAAGGGCCTCGAACCAAGAATATTGTATCCAGCACGATTATCATTTAAATATGATGGAGGGATTAAACAATTTCCAGATAAACGAAAGTTAAGAGAATTTGCGTCTCATAAACCACCACTACAGGATATCTTAAATGGACTGCTCTAGATGGAAGCACACCTAAGGCTAAAAAGATGTCACCAGAGGAAAAAAAAAATCATAGCAAAGAAAGCAGACCATCCAAATACCAACTAAAAGGCAAAGAATAAAACACCTATTATAGAAAGAATGGAGGAGGAGGAATAAGAAGGGAGAGAAAGAAAGAAACATCAGACTGTGTTTACAATAACTTAACAAGAAAGTTAAGTTAGATTGTTAGATAGTAAAGAAGCAACCCATGAACCCTTGGTAACCACGAATCTAAAGCCAGCAATGGCAATAAGCACATACCTATCAATAATCACCCTAAATGTAAATGGACTGAATGCACCAATCAAAAGACACAGAGTAACAGAATGGATAAAAAAGCAAGACCCATCTATATGCTGCCTACAGAAACTCACCTCAAATCCAAAGATATACACAGACTAAAAGTGAAGGGATGGAAAAAGATATTTCATGCAAACAACAAAGAGAAAAAAGCAGGTGTTGCAGTACTTGTATCAGACAAAATAGACTTCAAAACGAAGAAAGTAGCAAAAGATAAAGAAGGACATTACATAATGATAAAGGGGTCAGTCAACAAGAAGATATAACCATTATAAATATATATGCACCCAACACAGGAGCGCCAGCATATGTGAGACAAATACTAACAGAATGAAAGGAGGAAATAGACAGCAATGCATTCATCTTAGGAGACTTCAACACACCACTCACTCCAGAGGACAGATCAACCAGGCAGAAAATAAGTAAAGACACAGAGGCACTGAACAACACACTAGAACAGATGGACCTAACAGACATCTACAGAACTCTACACCCCAAAGCAGCAGGATACACATTCTTCTCAAGTGCACATGGAACATTTTCCAGAATAGACCACATATTAGGCCACAAAAAGAACCTCAGTAATTTCAAAAATATTGAAATCCTACCAAGCAACTTCTCAGATCACCAAGGTATAAAACTAGAAATAAATTTTAGAAAGAAATCAAAAAAGCTCACAAATACATGGAGACTTAACAACACTCTCCTAATAAATCAATGGGTTAACGACCAAATCAAGACAGAAATCAAAGAATATATGGAGACTAATGACAACAACAACACAAAGCCACAACTTCTGTAGGACGCAGCAAAGGCAGTTCTAAGAGGAAAGTATATTGCAATCCAGGCCTATTTAAAGAAGGAAGAACATTCCCAAATGAATAGTCTAAAAGACACAATTACTGAAATTGGAAAAAGAAGAACAAATGAGGCCCAAAGTCACCAGGAGGGACATAATAAAGATCAGAGAATAAATAAATAAAATTGAGAAGAATAAAACAATAGAAAAAAATCAATAAAACCAAGGGCTGGTTCTTTGAAAAAATAAACAAAATAGATAAAGCCCTAGCCAGACTCATTAAGAGAAAAAGAGAATCTACACACATAAACACAATCAGAAATGAGAAAGGAAAAATCATGACGGACCCCACAGAAATACAAAGAATTATAAGAGAATATTATGAGAATCTATATGCTAACAAGCTGGAAAACATAGAAGAAATGGACAACTTCTTAGAAAAAATACAACCTTCCAAGACTGACCAAGCAAGAAACAGAAAAACTAAACAGACCAATCGCCAGCGACGAAATCGAATTGGTAATCAAAAAACTACCCAAGAACAAAACCCCTGGGCCTGATGGATTCACCTCTGAATTCTACCACACATATAGAGAAGAAATAACACTGATTCTCCTTAAAGTTTTCCAAAAATAGAAGAGGAGGGAATACTTCCAAACTCATTCTATGAAGCCAGCATCACTCTAATACCAAAACTGGGCAAAGACCTCACCAAAAAGAAAATTACAGACCAATATCCCTGATGAACGTAGATGCAAAAATACTCAACAAAATATTAGCAAACCGAATTCAAAAATACATCAGGAGGATCATACACCATGATCAAGTGGGATTCATCCCAGGGATGCAAAGATGGTACAACATTAGAAAATCCATCAACATCATCCACCACATCAACAAAAAGAAGAACAAAAACCACATGATCATCTCCATAGATGCTGAAAAAGCATTTGACAAAATTCAGCATCCATTCCTGATTAAAACTCTCAACAAAATGGGTATAGACGGCAAGTACCTCAACATCATAAGGCTATATATGACAAACCCACAGCTAACATCATACTTAACGGCGACACGCTGAAAGCTTTTCATCTAAGATCTGGAACAAGACAAGGATGCCCACTCTCTACACTGTTATTCAACATAGTACTGGAGGTCCTAGCCACAGCAATCAGACAAAACAAAGACATACAAGGCATCCAGATTGGTAAGAAGAAGTCAAATTGTCACTATTTGCAGATGACATGATACTGTACATAAAAAACCCTAAAGACTCCATTCCAAAACTACTAGAACTAATATCTGAATACAGCAAAGTTGCAGGATACAAAATTAACACACAGAAATCTGTTGCTTTCCTATACACTAATGATGAACTAACAGAAAGAGAAATCAGAAAAACAATTCCATTCACAATTGCATCAAAAAGAATAAAGTACCTAGGAATAAACCTAATGAAGGAAGTGAAAGACCTGTACTCTGAAAACTACAAGACACTCCTAAGAAATTAAAGAGGGCACTAACAAATGGAAAAGCATCCCATGCTCTTGGCTAGGAAGAATCAATATTGTCAAAATGGCTATACTACCTAAAGCAATCTACAGATTCAATGCAATCCCTATCAAAATACCAACAGCTTTCTTCAATGAACTGGAACAAATAATTCTAAAATTCATATGGAACCACAAAAGACCCCCGAATAGCCAAAGCAATCCTGAGAAGGAGGAATAAAACAGGGGGAATTACACTCCCTGACTTCAAGCTCTACTACAAAGCCACAGTAATCAAGACAATTTGGTATTGGCACAAAAACAGACCACAGACCAGTGGAACAGAATAGAAAATCCAAACATTAACCCAAACATATACAGTCAATTAATATTTGATAAAAGTGCCTTGGATA
>JAVSCE010021064.1:0-22833 GCA_032199065.1 Smutsia gigantea
AGTCTAGTGAGACCTGTCCAAGATTCTAATTCACTAAAAATCTTGAGATAAAATGCACAACAGAATTTTCAATAACTCATGTGTGCAACACACACTTATGGAAGATCATTGGAAGAATGTAAATATGAATAAAGCCATGTTCCAATTTTCCAGCAGATAGAAGTCCAATAGTTAAAATAAAATATATGTAAGTTTTGACCCTGAATATATCAGTAACTTCTATAAGAAAGGTACAGAAAAAGTCTTTGTAAATTTAGAGAACATGGGAGGCATCACGGAGGAAGTGATATTGTGATTTGTCCTTAAAGGAGAGTTAGGAAATGTGGGGTTGTGCTGAATGAGGGTATAAAACTACTTACACAAATGCAGGAAGAGGATTTCAATGTTTTCGAAGTCGAGTAACAAGACCAAATGTTCTGAAGATTGCAAATTTCAGTTCCTTCTTTTATGTATGATAGAAAGTATTAGTAGATGATGAAACTCCCACTCAAGAAAAATAAAATACACTAAAATGATTTGTTAAATTAGGGGGGGAAAAACACTAGGAATTCAGTATTTTTGAAAACTTACTTCCTAGCTGTATCACTACTATCATGGCCCACAGCAGTAGTGCTCAGCCAACCATCGACTTCCATGCATCTCTCTAATACCTAGATTTAGACCTCTAACACTGTCTGGAGTAAGAAATCAAGTCCTTGGACGGTAATTGATTAGAGATCTTGGATTGGGAAAAATCAGGATGGTTCTGGAACGCATGCTATTGCTATATAGCAAATATACTTTCAGAGATTTTTAAAGCAATATGAAAAACAGAAGGTCAGCTTAACAGGACCCTCAGTGGCCAGGATATGAAATGAACTTCATTTCCTTTTATTGTCTGAAGAAATATGTTTACTTTCCTATAGCAAATATCATTCTTAGTAAGACAATCACTTAGTAAGTAATTAAAATCCGTTGAATTTGGGTTTATAATGGTACTTAAATGAAAAAGCTATTGTACTGTATAAAAATGTAGTTATAATGCAAAGTAAGTGTGGCTATAATAGTGTACTTAATCATTTGTTAATTTAAATGTGTAGGAGAGTGCTAACATATAGAGACATTCATGTCTTTTATTAAGCATGTGTTCATTTGCCAAGGAATGATAAGGATTTTTTTCTCTGTATGTAAGTAGGAAGGGGTTAGTAAAAAAATTGTGTTTAAGACAATTACCTAGAGAAAGTAAGAATTGTACCAAGAATAGGAATCAGTTATGAGAACCTGTAAAACACATCAAATGAAGACAAAAGCGAGTCAGAGGCTGGGAGCACTGGGAGTCACACACAATGTCTTGAAGGATTATGCAGTTGTGTATTCCAGTGTGACAGAACAGAGGAACTGTAGAGATGCACTAAGAACACAGATTTGTTATCTCATCTCTTATGAGATGAAGCCTCTAAGTTGCCCTACCAAATATAATCAGATATGAACTAGGCAGGCGTAGATTTCTAATACTTTTAATAGAGCAGCTCCATGTTTAGTGAGGGCAATGACTAACATAAAATTGGCACTGAAAAATTTAAAAACAAATAATTCTGCGGAAAATCACCCTGTAAGGCATGAACTTAAAAAACTTTCAAGTGAAGCTATAAAGTGGATCTCAACCAGATGACGAGTAATTCTCATTTGAAACAGCTTTGGACAAGATCCAGGACCCACAGCCCCAGCAAAGAACAAAGTAATGACAACCAAGGGCATGTACACTTAGGTAAACTGAGACAAATATTCTTTCTCTTTGGAACCAGTCAAATGATTACAGTCCCAGGGTGAGGTAAATGGCAGAATTTCCAGAATTTCCCACATGGTCTTAGTCCATTTACATACCAACGGATGTTTCAGAACCTCTGGTCGATATGGGGCAAGGAGTGGAGAGAAAACAGCCATTCTCCTCCCCTCTGTCCCAGGTTCCTAACTGGACTGGTGTTTGCCAGTCACCAAGGACCTGCCAATGGAATTCCTCTTGGAAGGGGTGGGAGGGGAGGGAGAGCCCACGGAGCTGCCAGGGGGACAGATGGACGGGAGCCTGGCTGGTGGCTGAAGAAATAAAAGCCTTTCTTCCAACCTGCCCTTTCCTTTGACTTATTTCAGTTTCACCAAATTCATAGGGGACTCACTCCAGGCCAGAACACCCTTCCCCCTGGAGCTACACCCAGAAAGGTATTAAAAATACGTAACACTATAACCTTAGAAAAGATCAATATAACTATTACAGTACTTCTTAGAAAGTGAAAAATAAATAAAGAAAAGAAAATTTCTGTTTGTGATTTAGGATGAGTATAAATACATGTTTTGAAGTAATTGCACTTTTGCATGATATTTCTGTTGTTTAAAGTGTTGACATGTACAAAGGAGCCATGATATTTTTGAACATTCATAACATTACGGCTAGTTTTTATATCAATATTTAAATATTTGAGTTTAATACATTAAGTAGTAGACTGAGCAAATAACACTGAGTGTTCCTTAGGCATTAAAGTATCATGGAATAGTAATTTAAAAAAAGCTACGATCAATTACTAAATGACTAAAGCTCTTTTATGTCTTCAGTAACCAATACCATTTGAATAATGCAGATTCCTTTGGAAGGAAGGGTGAATTATCTGTCTGCTGGGTGCCATGTATAACACGAACCAATAGAAATTTATCCAAAGGCTCACCAAGCCTCGGCTCTCTGCCTCTTCAGTAGATCAAAACTGAACTTTCTAACTATATGTTAATAGAGAATGAGAGAACTTCCATTCTGTGGATGAAATCTATGGATATATAATAATCAAATCTGTGGATATGATAAAAGCAAAACACAACATTCAGAGTAATAAGAGATATTAATGTGGCAGAAAATGACTCAAGGGATCATTCACACAATGAGCCCAGGAAGAATCTTGGAAATGAGAACAGAAATGGAAAAAAACTGTTCAGCTCTCTTAAAGTCATTACTGAGATATAACTGACATATAACATCGCATCAGTTTTAGGTGTAAAACTGAAGAACATATTTACAAAAATTTATAATGTAATAAATTCTAAGTCTGAAGTCTGTTCCCCAGCAAAGAGATTTTGACATTACAGCTAGACAAGACATGAAGAGTCTCCACATAACCAATGTGCAAGTTTCAGTAAAGTGGCTTTGAAATCACTAATTCTAAAGAAATAAAATTAGCATCTGACAGGACTGTGCCTCAGCATTTCTTACCTTCCCCGGTTTGAGCTCAATGGTGATAAAGCACTCTGTTTGACCCACTGCACAGATCGTGCTTCCTGACACAGAGAGAAGTTGATCCATCAGACTTACACCATTCTTCTGGAGCTCAGTAGCTGTTTTGTTAAACGTGACTCGCCAGAAGACCTTGACATCTTCGAAGGCCCTGGAACAAAGCAAGACCTGAGCAAATGCAGTCACAGAGTGTGTTACCCTGCGTCTGTCACTGCGCCTGAGCCCGAGCACACTTTCTCACCCAAATCATAGCACTTACATCACCAACGAGGTGGTGCTACTAATGTATCAGGAATGTGCAAACAAACAGTCATTCTTCTGCCACCTGGGCCTATTATGTACCAGAAATAAGAAAATAAACTACAGAGACTCCCTACCGTGAAGTGAATGTTCCTCCTTTGTCTTTTAACAAGAAATCTTCTCGGGGAGAAACACTACTGCTAAAAATGGTTATTAGTATAAAAATAAAGGGCAAGCAATGACCCGTATTTTTGGAGAATAGTTAGGCCCAAAACAGAGAAGGTAATATACACACATACAGATGTGCACACCAAGTGCATGTATGTGATGAGCATGCAGAAGATGTGTACTATATCATTTCAGGTTGCAAGAAAAAATTTGGTACTCCAAGTCTCCCTAACAGGAAATGATTTTGTAGGCAGAGTGATCAGGGAAGAGTGAATCTGAAGGGATGACTCACACAATCTGACATTGTGTCAGATATAATATGGTCCTTTATAAAGTACAAAATGTTCAAAGTAGCCCCAAGTTATGCTCATTAACCAAGTGTGTTAAACAAATTAAGAACTACAGCATCTGAGCAGTGACATACCAAATCCAATACTACCTTCTATCAATATTTCATCCTCCTTTTACCACTTTATGAATTCAAATTAGGTACTATATAGACCCACAGGATGTTACATTTCCCGCATATATATAAACACACCTGTCTGGCTGCCTTGTGACAGTAAGATGCCATCTGCTCATATCAGCTCCCTCACCCAGCTCCAGCCCGCGCTGGGACTCCTCACTGAACCCTATGATGCCGTTGTGAAGATCACTCCCTGAAAAGACAAGTGGAGTGTTACGTTATACTTAAGACTTTAAAAGTTCAATGCTTCATTAACCTTTCCAGTTCAGATGGTATAAAAGTGAGAAATTCACAAGTGAGTTGGAGAAACTGCAATTTTCAAAGATCTTTACTAAATACAGACTAGAATCAGAATGACGACAAGAAGAAAGAAAACATCAAATTCTACTTCCCATGTTGACATACACACTCATCTGACTCTGACGAGACTATTTGCTAGTCCTTGACATTTTATGCATATTTACTGTTTAAAGCCAGCATATCCTCACAGAATGTAAGTTCTACCAGAGCAGCATTTGTTGTATTTATTGCTGTATCCTCAATACCAGAACATTGGCTAGCATATGGTGAATTTTTAATAAATATTACTGAATAAAATGAACACCATTGAACTGATTTACCTTCTAAATGAGTTGGCCAAAGGACCATAATATAAATGGTCATGTATTCCGTTATTTTCCCCAGAGAAAAACAGAACCATTAAGGAAATTCCAAGTATCTCTGAGCAAAAGAAACTCCTCTGAGCAACACCTGGGGTTACAGGCACCATCATACTACAAAATTGGGTTTAAAGAGGGACCAGCCTGGGGCTCAAGATACACTGAAAGAGTCACTCCAAATCCTTGTCAGCACGTGGGCTTGATTCTCAGAACTAGAGAAATAAGTAAACAGTTCTTGCTGCTTTTTATTTCTTGAAGGTCCAGTTGTGCAAAGTGATCCTAAAAGCAATGACCCCAAAGCAAATGGCCTTAAAACCCATTCGTACCTATTACCCTGAAATGCTACTCTTGAGGTTTCCACGACACAGAACTTCTGAAGTTAGGGTCAAGATAAGGAAACAGAAAACCACTGTACTGACCTCATGGGGGAGGACCAGTAGTCAGCAGCCTTATTTTGCAGGTCTGAGGTGTGAATATGTGTGGGCCCCACTGATAGAGACATGCATGTGATGGGCCACTTCTGTCCTGTTGTCTCATGTCTGTTTTGTCTCAGCCAGATTGCTAATTCTCGTCCTCAGCAATTAATCACTATGCTCACTCCTTCGCCCTGCACCGGAACCTGATGCCTGCTTTTTTCTTCAGTAGCAGTGGTTTTCTTGTCACTTTGAGCAGGAATTTGCTCTCTCTAAATAGATTATAAGCTTCTCACAAGCAGAATTTTCCTTTTCAAGTGTGAGAGCAACTAGCATGGTTCTAATGAACAAATAATGCTTCCCTTGCCGCATCTACAGTAACAAATTTCGATGTCAAATTTCTACTAAGAATCAAGACTTCTAATGTGCCAATGATCAAAAACAAAACTAAATAAATTATATTTCCCAATGTACTTTGAACATCTGTTCTAATATCTAAATGTGAAAAGACTGCAGAGATTAAAGATAAGAGCAATCAGCAAAATTAGGAATACAGTTAAAAGAGAAACACTGTTAAAAGTAAAACCCAGATGAGAAGAACATTTGCAGAGAGAATAAGGGAACTCAGGGCATATGACTATGCCAATGCCGGGAGATGTCTTCAGGTAACTTACATCACGGGACGTTAAGAGGTAGGCATGGTGAGGAGTCCATCATTTGCTGTATGTGTATAATCACTATGCCTTAGGTAGGGAAGGTTTAACATTAGAGAACCTCACTGAGCACAACCGAGTGACCATTTGCTTGATGATTTAGGCTCAGGGCTGATAGACAGCCAGGCCGCTGGTATGCCATACCGGCCAGGCAGCATACCCATTCCAGGTGGTATCCAGCTGCTGTCCTGAGACCCCGAAGAACCCCCTGCCACCTCGCTGATAAGGACGGTAAGATCTCTCCATGATCCAGTAAGTAATGGAGTACTGCCTGGGGCAGCAAGGGGCCTTTGGCAATCATTTCGAATGGTCTGTGCCTCTGCTGAACTTACGGCTAAATATTTTTACTATATTCAAATAGCTGTAATAAGTTATCTATGTCATGGGATGGGGAGAAGGCTGTTGAGTGTCAAAATAGTTTTAATAGAAAAATGTGGATGGCATTAAGCTCATGTGTTCAAAATTGGTAAATAATCTGGAGACTAGAATTAGAGTTTACATAACTCAGTGAATTGAACGAAAAGAATAAATGAAAATTCTGATTGGTGTAAATGTGTAGGCTAACATAAATGGGATGATGTTGGACATAAAAGGACACTACACAATTACAAAATTATGACTGAATTATCATTGAATGGCTAAAATATACTGAAAATTCTAGGAAGTAATAAATACTAAGAGTGGATCATACAGATGGTTATACTAAAAAGTTCCTTTTATAAAAGACAAAAAGCAAAGACATTAAATAATTTAATCAAGGCACCCCTAATTAATGGCTGATCTAGGCCAAAAATATAGATTCGGTGAATTTTAGCTTTCTTTCCACGAGGCTGTTTTATCATAATGGCATGTGAAACTCTAAAGCACTGTGTAAAACTCATAAACGTTTGTATAAAAGAGAAGGTAAGAACCATGACATGGCTTTGTCAATACTCTAGTGTAAGATATTAAAAAGCTGAGTTAATCCACTTTAAGAAGTACAGTATGATTTCAGAGGAAGACTACAAATTGTCACCAAAAGATTTTACAAGGTGCCTGAGGAACTCAATCATTGCATTTTTAAGCTATTGCAATATATATTCCCAATAATACAAAAGCTGTAAACTGCACTGGTTGAAAAGTAGGACAAAATGAAATAGCTTTCATCTATTTTCCAACAGACGAAAGAATTTCCTGATAATGAGATATTAGATTTTGGGATTACCAAAAGTAGTTAGAATGAGGTTTCAAAACAGGATAGGCAATCATGTGTTTGGATGATTAAATTAAGTACTGTACAGAGGAAAAGCATGAACTTAAGTATTTTTAAGGTTTTCTCTATATTGTGAAAGTACAGATTTATAGATTAACTGGCTCTGAGCTAAGGGACATTTACAGTCAATTAAATTCTAGCCTGGCACCTAGAACAACAGCATGAGCTCATGCAGTGAGTCCAATGAATTACTATGAGTCATTCAAGACATTCACCCTCCTAAATAAAATTTTAGATAGAATGATCTCCTTACAAATTCTGTATTACAGAAGCACATTTTTATCTCCACCACTGCAGACATACCTGTAATAATGATCACGGCAAAAGCCGCAAACCCAGTGTCATCCTTTCCCTTCACAATCTGGGCTCCCCCTTGAGGCTCTGTGAGAAACACACAGAAGCATTCCTGTCCCTCAGGCTCATCGTCATCCAAAATCTGAATGAGTACTTTACGTTCTCTTTCTCCATCCAAGAACATAAGGATAAGAGTTTGCTCTTTAAAGTCGTCTTCTTCAATTGCCCACGTTAGGTTGGAAATTTCACAGATATCATGAAAGGGCAGTGCACCTGGTTCCTTCTGAGCAGATCTTTCACCAAACGTTTTAACTGTTACACTGACGTTACCAGCAGTCCCATCAGTTCTTCGGATGAGAACTTCCGCAGTGCTAAACGTGCCATTCCTCATCTCCTCATCAACATAAACGATGGGTGGCCCAAGACTAAATGTTCCGTGAATGGGAACGTTTGCAGGTACAGTGGCCACGTCAGGCTTCTCAGACGTGGCAGGTGTACCAGGAAGGGTGACAAGTTTCTCAGGGACGACAGACACACCAGCTCCCTCAGCAACACTGACAATCATTTCGGTTGGCTGTGGAACAGCAGTTACCTCAGTTCTGTCAGGGTACGTGGGGAAGGAGTCAGTTTCTACAGGCATGACAGCTGTGTCAGCTGGTAGAGCCACAGTTGTGTGGGGGAAAGAAACAACCGTTCCTGCCAGGTTGTCATCATCCAATATTCGGATCACAGCCACACTGAAATCTAGATTCAGCCGTGGTCTCCAATCAGCATCAAACTTCTGTAATCCTTTCATTTCTACTGAAGTTAGATTAATGTAAAACATTTCTTCTGTTTCAGGAAGCTTGTCATTAATAATGATTATTTCAAAGTCAACCTCAGCTTGGAATTTTTGAAAAAGCAGTTCCCCATTCTGAACAGGCTCAAAGTCCTGCAGTGGCTGGGCACTTCCTGTGGTGGTCTGATAGGAAACGGCAGCAAGATCGCCGTGGAATCCAAACAGCCTTTGTACGTGTAACCTGATCACCCGTGTATCCTCTGACACTATGATTGTTCTTGAGCCAGGGGAAAACTGAAAGACTCCCATTGGTTCAATTTCAGCAATGGTAAAACCTGGTCTGGAAAAAAAATCATGAAAGAACTGATGAAAAATAACAACATCACTGCCCAGATTCATCTTTCAGATATTTGAGATGCTGCTCATGAATGCATTTGAAAAATGACATGTCCTTTCAAATTCCACATAACCCTACTTATGAATTGATGAATATACCAGAGCACAAGAAATGTTAAGAATGGGAGCTTTAATCACAAGTGATGGGACCTAACAAGTTTTAGCAAAGTGAAGAGCTCATAGGTCTCTGGTCTTTTTTTCTAGTCATCCCAGAGTAGCTCTCAGAAGGATCTGAAACATCAGGCTCCCTCATATGAACAGTACACAGGGAACCAAAAACACTTAGGATGCTCTGGATATCAGCCAGATTTCTTATCTAACAAACAGAAATAGCTATCCCTCCTGCATGCAAAAAAAAACAACTTCCTTCTTCCATGACCAATAATGGGACTGTTCTCTCATGCAAGTGTTGCTAAAATTTATATATATATATGAATTGCAAGAAACATCCATAATTGATTTATCTATCCTTAGCTTTCTCCTATGGAGTGTGTGTGTGTGTGTGTATCCTTGATTAATTTATCAACTTTTTCCTATGTGTACACACACACACACACACACACACCTTAAAGCAATCCCTGACCTATGGTGAACACTATAAAACTGCTAGCTATTATTGTTGTTAATGGCATTTGAATTCTGCCACCAAACATTTTTTTTTAATGGCATATGTATCACCTAAAGCTATATTCAATTTCGTCAACCAGTATTTCCCACACATAAACATGTATAAACATACTTAAGCACACACTGGTTTTGCCCCTACATTTTCCCCATTTTCCAAATAAGTAAGTTGAAAAACAGAAAGATCAAGTAGCTCTCCCAAAGTCACTCAGCAAGTAAGTGGCAGAGTAAGGACTAAATCCAGCACTGTAGCTCTAAGGTCTGTGCTCTGCTGCTCTGATCAAGCCCATCCCAGCTATGAGAAAAGTAAACTGTTTTTGGCTGGGACACATTTATCTGCAAATGTACTGATTTAAAATAAACTCAAAAGGGCCCCTGGTAAGAGGCACATTATTACCCTATTATAATGCCTATTCCTTCTCTTAGTCCCCTGGGGAAATCAGGTATTTCTCAGCTGCTTCTTAGACGACAGCCCCCATTAATAACGGGTGACTTTGTCTTCATGTTTCTCACTGGAGATGTTACCCTGGGCCAAGAGTCTTGAGTTAGAAGTCACGGTGAATGCTCTTCAACACGAACAGTGGGTGGTGACTTTATTGAAGTCAGCCTCCCTCCATGGCATCTCTGGCATGCAGGCCATATGCCGCTCTACACTAAAACTGTTTTTGCATCTGTTACAAGGAAAGTGATCCTTGTGTCTTTTTCTGTTTCAACTGATAAATTCCAGATTACTCCTCAAGGACTTTCTGGGTTAAGCTGGTCTTACCGAAGCTGAGCCCCACCGGGGGCACTGCTCTGCACTCCTGAGAGGTGGATAACAAAAGCCTCCGGCCGACCAGGGCTGGGAGATGTCCGCAGCAAGACTCCTTTGCTCTGCTCTCCGTGGGAAAATGAAAGGCTCCCTGAAGGGAACATGAAAAGGGAAGCAAGGTATCATTTCTGAGTTTTTAAATAGGGATTCAACTCTTAAAAATGTAGTGGAATTTTTATTTTTCAAAATTCTGTGACAGTCTACAAAAGGCAAAACATTTAAAAGGGGGGATGGAGGGCAAATAAACTTAAGAGGAAGTTTCCTAAACTATACAAACCTTTCCTTCAACCCATGTCTACTCAACACGGTAGATGTCAAACCATCTACCATTTGCATCTCACAGATCCTCAGAGCACTAACGGTATAATTAAACAATGAAGTACATAAAGGTGCAGTTGTGCTACTGTCTGAAACATTCAAGTGAACAAGCTGATGGATACATAGCTGTATTGTGTCCCTTATTGTTACTGTACAGGCCAAACTGGGTTTTTAAGGCTCTTTTTAACAAACTCCTAATGTATCAACAGAGCATTCTGCTTAGTGACTACCGTTATGAGGAGAGGTATAAAGTCTTTAATTTGACTGAATAAAGTGTCTGTCATTCTCATCAAGCAGCCTGTTGAAATCTGATGCACCACATGAGAAACAAACAGCTCACTGTCCAGAGTATTAAGGCACCAAGAAAGTTAGTGGCCATTACGCATCTCCACGTCCCACAGGGGAGATCCTAGAAAAGCTGCCGCTCACCTAGTTCTGGAGTCAGGTTGCCAACAACACTGAACTCGGGGATTCCTGACCCAGGAGCATATCCAGCCACCCAGGCAACCAGGAGCGAGCCGTACGTGCCCTTCCTAGAAATCACAACGTGGCTTGTCCCAGCAGCGATGTCCGTGAGTGGAAAGGCAGGAGATTCAAATCCAACCTAAGGAGAAACATGCTTAGAATGATTTTTTTTTTCCTAAAGGTTCTTATTTTCTGAAGAGTGGATTAAAAGTCAACTTTCTCTTTGTTCACACAATATATTTCCATTTGAAAATATATTCAATTACAGAGAGTTTATGAAATGACATCTGAGATTTGAGAATTTATTATATTTTATATTCTAATTATACCTCATAGTTTTAATCAAAATGCAATCCTTTAATATTATTCCAAAATGACAACCATAATTATGGTTCAATGAGAGCAAAAGATTTAAATGGCATTTATATGACTTGTTCATGGGTCTTTATAAAGAACCTGATTTGTCCAGAAATGAAATTTAACTTCTTTATAAATATATAATAAATTCTTTGTTTATAAAATGAGATCATGAATTAGATTTTCTATTAAGGTTCTTCTCAGCTTTGATTCAATTTAGTAACTTTTTTTGAGGATCAGAAACCTTCAAAGAATTTCTAAGTAATCATCTCTTTCATTCACATCAAGTAAGATCTTGTTTTAAGGTTAACCTTCCCAGGGTACCCTGGGATTTAGAGATGCTTTATAGATTAAATAAGGTCATGTCAATTAGTAAGAATAAAACCAGCATCCTAGCTTCACACTGTGATTTGGACCACTCAGTTTACCTCTTTATCCTCAAATCTCTAAATTTGGGATACCATATGATCAACAGTTCTATATTAAGATTCATCTTCCATTTTAAATTGGAATGGAGAGTAGCAGAAAAGTGACAAAGGGTGTCACAAGATAGCTTTTGGAGACACAGAAAAGAAAAACAAAAACAAAGGAAAACTTCAACGTGACACCAGCCCAGATGCCTTCAAGTGAGGCTTCTGCTTAGCAATGGCCAAAAGCTTTAGTCTATCTGAAATCATGCTTGCTATGTGGCTGGAGGCTGTCCTAGCCACCTCACACTGACACACACACAACACACACAGATTCTGGTAAGGGACACAGAGGATATACGAAGGGCAGGAGTACGCTGTGACTGGTCCTGATATTGCTCTTCAAGGTCACACAATATCGTGACAATGTGCACGGACAAGGAGTAGGAAGTATTTTACTACATCAAATGACTGATTCAGATTGAAAGAAATCTTTTTTTGTAACAGCCTGTGAGCATTATTAAATCCTACCCCCTCATGCTCTCTTGAACAGAGAAGGTACAGAAAGAAAACTATTCCTCTCAGTTATTTTTAACGCAGGTGGAGTCCATTTAGGGGACAAAGCAAATTCATTCCCTGTGGAGCAGCAGCCCAGCAGGAAATAACTGAAGGACATCTCCGTAATGGCCAGAAACCATGTTACACAAGTAGCTGGCCAGATAGGCCCGCGGTCCTGCCCCTTCTTCTGCAGACTCCACATCTGCATCTGAGGCCAGGCCTGCCTCAGTCAGGTGGGAGGAGCTCCCACCCAGAAGAGGAGGAGGCAGCGGTGAAGATACAGTGATTTCAAAGATACACACATCATCACAGCCAGAGACATCAGCCTCATCTTACTCCTGCTTTGACAGAATCAGCCTACACTGGAAGTAAAGCGTTCAAAAGTTGTCCTTTGTTCTCATGTAAATTTGAGACTGATTAGGAAACGATATTTCCTACAATGAACTCAGGTGGAAGATTCAAATACTTATGTGCAATGAGGTCATAGGATGTCACCCACCAGCATTTACCCACAGCAGTACGAACTTACCATAGTAAAAAGAGCCCCGAAAATTAAAGACAAATATTCAGAATGCTTTAGTTAATGAAAAAGTCAAAATTTTAATGGATGTTTCATTCAAATTTTAATTATTTAGCATAAAATATCTCAATATTAAATATCTAATATCAAGAAAAAAACATGGAAATTTTAATGTTGGGGTGATGTTCTTTTAAAACTACCTTAAAAATTCTGCATGATACAAACTTTCTAAAACTGAAAATACATTTTTCTACTGCATATCAAAAATTGACAAATTAATTTCATATATCCATAAAGTCTGCCTTGATATTCATGGGATTACTTAGACTTACGGAAAGAGTGAATCTCATTAAGAATCTTAGTTTCTCCTGTACGAGCCGCCCTCTAGTGGTTCACAGACACTATCACACCCAGGGCCGATTACCTGGGAATTGGCCGCTTTCTCAGGGACAGGAAGGCGAGCGGATTTTGCTTCCTGGAGAATTTTTGGCATGCCATAGACACGTCCACCAACAAGCTTCACAGTTACCAGCTGCAAGGTGAAATTAGAGCCCAATGACAGGAAGACCTGTGAACAAACAGCATCAATGACTTTTTTAGGACTGAAAAATAACTTCAGGAGAAAAATACTGACATTGGCATGAATCATTAGCACGTTGCTTCTGGTTCCTTTGGTACAGGCTTCAACCACATAGGCTCTTTCCCCCGTGTTGTAAGGCAAATTACCAGTATGAAGACTGTGAGGTGAAGAGTGATGACTGTAGCGTACAAAAAAACACAGATGTGTAAATTTTCCGTGGGCGCCCAAATGGCCTCGGTCGTGATGAGAGTCACCGAAGTAGTATTAGAAATAGAATCATCTGCCACAGGCATGAAAAGTGCTCACCGGGGAATAGGCTCAGCCCCTAGAACCAGCAAAACTTACCTTCCTTCTCTTCAGTTGAGTAATGACTAGTCACTCAGATTTACTCAAAATGAGTAATGATCTAAATGTACTGATTATCTTAATATTTTGCATAAAAATTGACTAACAAAATAGATTACCAATTTTCAAAGTTTTAGAATGCAACAAAATAGGGGAAATCCTGAATTTAAGAATTGGTGTTACTCTAAAAGGTTTTTTTGAAGTTTATTTTCCCATAAAAACATTGCTATTCAAAATGGATAAACCCCCAAGTTATCCCATAACTTGGAAAACTAAAAACTCTGTACATCTTTACTGAATGTGAAAATAACCATTTCTGTGGAATCTGTTCCTTTTAAATAAAATGTACTTACGTGTGCATCACAACCCCCCAAAATGTGCAAAATATGTACCACAGTGGTTTCAAATACTGTATTACATGAGGGTAACTGATGTTTCATTCCTTCAATCATAGTTTCTGGAAAATGACATTCAGTGCCCATGCATCACAGACCAAATGCTAGGGCAACAGAAAGAAATCACAGGGTCCCGACTTCAATCATGTGCTGCCAGTGCTCCTCGGAGGGTGTAATGCAGTTCACGGGCTTGGCAGCTAATGGTTTTCTAATCCCATTTCCTAAAGAAGGAAGCCAGGAGCCAGGTGTTAAAGCACCCAGTCATTTGTTCCTCCCCTAGATCATGGGCCCCCGGCACACACAGATTTCTGTGATGCAGCAGATCCCAGGATTCAGTAATTGAACATCGCAGTTGATTGAACATGAGTAGCAACAGATTTGAGGAAAAGGTGGTTTGCCTGCAGAAGGAATGCAGGTCGATTAGTTTAAAAAGTAACTTGAAGGTTGATTAATTTGAAAAGGAACTTGAAGGTTTTTAGAAGCTGATCACGTTCTCCAGTATGCCCTTCCATTTCCCTGGACTGCAAGATTCTACACATTTCTCATCATTCTTGATGGCATTTGAGCACAAACAGAAAGAGCTTCCAGCCCCATAGTATCTTCTGCACATCTCGAGCATTGCTTATCCAACTTACAACAGGCTGTTAATGGGCCTTCTCCAGCCCAGACAGGGACAATATGACAACAGGGCTGGGTCCTTGTCATCTTAATAGCTCTGTGCTGCTCATAGCAGTTGACACATAGTAAGTGCTCATCGATATCTGAATAAATGGCAACCACAAACATAAAATTCTTGCAGTCTAACCTCAGTTCTTTCACACTTAGACTTGTTTCTTTAGTGTGCCAATGATTCATCAGTGTGTGCCCCATGCAAGAAGTTTGCTGTCAACCAGGTGGGGTAACAGTTTACACTCATTTCATAGTCCAGGTGTTAAACCAACGTCAAGTCTTCCAGCTTTCGGAGCCTAAAGAAAACTTACCTTGTTCAAAGATCCACCGGAAGGTCCTTTTCTCTGTGGAAGACCTGTCCAAAGTCCTAACTTTTATTAGGAGGGTGGAGTAAACAGAACTGTATGTAACTCTTCTAACATCCCAAACTTCAAAGAGCAATGCATTATATCCAGGGTGTGAGGGAAGAAGGGGACCACTGAAAAAAATCCTACCCATGGTTTATGTGCATGTCACACCCTGCCCCATTTACCTTAGAAGTCTACCTCACACAGGATCACTGAATGATCTAAGTGTAGTCCCTGGAAGGTGAGAAAGAGAAGGAACCATGGGATTTTAAATATATTCACGAAAATGTTAAAGTAAGCAAATAGAAGGAAGCTTTCATGTATGCATAAACTAGTAAACTTTTGCTACTCTTACTGAAAACAGAAATCATAAAAATTAAAATAGGCTCAAAGAAGATGTTAAGAAATTCACAGATGGTAATTTAAACAGATATTAGGAAAGCTAAGTATCTTAATAAACTTTACCATTAGGCTTTCAAAATGAAATGAAGAAGACTACCATCTTTGAAAATATTCCAGGTACGACGAACTTCAAAAGAAGGTAAGAGTCGGGTGGATCAGCGGTTTTAGTCCATATAATGTATGTCATATATTCTGGTCTTCCATACATACTCTGAAAATAATTTTGTACTACCCACATTGATTAGTAAAGTAATAGAATAATGGAATTGACACTGTGGTATGTCTTACTGTCAAATGAAATCTTACTATAAAAAAATACAAAGCTATTCCTAGAAAAGCTAAAGGAATATCCGCTGATGTTCCTTATAACTTGGGTATGTTCAGAAGGTGATGCTACATATATGTATGGCAAACTGTTTCAGTTATATAATTTAAACTCTTCTAATTAATAAATGAGAATTAATACAATGATATACTGGCTAACTTAATCCACCCCTCATTTCCCCAGCTTTGCACTCTTTACTACCCTTTTGAAATTTTCAAATACAGGAAATGGAGGTTAGAAATTGATACAACAGACATGGCACTGAGTCAATTTCCCAAAGAACTACAGGGGTGTAGAACCCACGTTTCACTGAGGCCTCCGTTTTCTCCTTCAATGAACAAAAGTAGATTCTGGTACGCAAAAGACCAAAAGGTTCCAGAGTAGGTGCAAATTAGTGTAATATGCTTACTGCTTATTCTGAATGGCAGCCTATTTTCTAATGATTATAAGCTTATATGAAACTAAGATGATCAGTTACGGAGCGGGCTAAACGGAGTAGCCTGCCAACAGGAACCAGCACTGTTTTTCTCCTGCTACTGCTTCACAGGGTTTCTTTCCACAAACCTTTGACAAGTGTTATGGGGTACAGCTTGAAGCTTCCTGTCACTGTCAGAAAGGTAAAGGCCAGACCTCTACCAATCACAACTCCCAGCTCATCTTCACTTTAAGCTCCCATTTACCCCAGTCCTTCCCCAACCTGAAGCTCAGGATCTGGGTGGGAAAGAGGTCAGGGGCTGATGTTTCAATATTCTACCAGTTCCACTTAGACATTTCCATCACCTTCTGGCACTTTCCAGTTTGGGACAGGGGAAAGCTTGCTTTGAGACACAATGACACAACTTCTGCCTTGCTCTGTAGTCCTTTCTTGGCTACAACAGCTAGCCACACCCCTCCAGGAAGGTAGGCACCCACGTTCTTGGCCTTTCATGGCATCGATGTGGGTGTTCCTTGAAGACCAGAACTCCACTCTTCACCACTCCTCCACAGAGACAATGGCCTTTTCATCCTCTCCTAGCTTCACAGTCTACCCAGCAGATTTTTTGCAAAATGATTCTAATCTGGTTACCTTTGGGGCAGTCTTTCTTACCATGAGATAATTAATTTCCAGTACCAAAGGCATCTTACCTATGAAATAAATAAATTTCTTTCCTGTTCATATAGAATTATACTAGTTATATGCCATCCTTGGGAGGATTAAGACAAAATAGTCACTCAAATCACTTTCTGTGGTTCAGACTGAGAAAGAGTTCTGGCATATCTACCTGACCCCCAGGAAATCCATGCGTTCTTACCCCCTCATCCTAAATGCTGGCAGAATGATCTGCTGCCCCTCCTCCTTCTTCCCATCACAGAAAGGCAGACCAATGCCCTATGTTCCAGATTTCCAAGGAGAGAGGCAGGTACCAACCTCTGTGTTCACACAGCCCCTCTGACCTACAGGGAGCACAGGTCAGTCTTTCTCATTGCGCTGCGTTTTGGTAGGAACACAAGGAAGCCTTACAAATTTGTCCCTTTCCACAAGCATCCAGTCCATGTGTATGCACATGTGCACACACACAGGATGTGTGGGTGGATGTGTATATATAGCATTTGGAACAATTACTGGAAATCTGTAAGTACTAAATACATCCTGCTACTATTTAGAAAAAAAATAGCTTGTCTCCAAATAGGAATATACTTAATTCATTTATAATCTGCACATATATGATCTGATAATTACTATGCATTTCTATGGCATTTTTTTATGTTTACATTTAAATTAAATCTGAATAAGATTTTAAACTGATCATTAGATAAGCCATGGCTCTCCGGAAGAGCTGTACTGGAATGATTGGGAAGCTAAAGAAACACCACAAACCTGATTCTTTACTGGCATCACGTCTGCTTTGTATCTGGCACCGTCTCTGACTACGAGCTGCCTCTCTGCATTGTCAGTCACAGTCAGCTGCTCCCTGGGATCGGATGACAGGCGAAATCCAACAGCCACATCTCCAAATGTTCCAGCAAGCCGGGTTACATTAATTTGGATGAATCTACTAAGGTTCTGCCCTACAAATACTGACTGATGATCTGAATACACGGCAAACACTCCATGTGGGTCATCGTTTGCAGAAACAGAGAACCGTGTGATGCATTTTTCTGGATCCAGTTCTGCTCCTCCCTCTACAGAAACAAGCTGAATCACACAATCTTCCTCTATCTCAGGTATATCATCTGGCAGCAAATGAACATCGAAGCTCACTTCACTCTCTCCATCAGCAATTGTGAAAAACCCTTTTGTAGAAAGAAAGTCTCTGGTAATATCAAACTCACTACTTATTTCCCAGTAAACCTAAAAGGGAAAAAATCCAACAACATTATATAAGTCAGTATACTGAATCAAAATCCTGTATATCATGTTTTTCTTGATAATATAAAAACTACGCTGATGGACAGTGACTGTAATGGGGTTGGGGGGGGGAACCTGATGAAGGGGGTAGTGTAATCATCATAATATTACTCATTTAATTGTAGATTAATGATATCAAAATAAACTTATAAAAAAAATTCTAATTGTGCATCATTATATTCAAAGCCAAAGTGTCCGAGAAGTTAGTTTAGAAAGTATAGAGGAATGACATCAGTACCGTGAAAGTATATTAACTCATTCAGGGTGTCATATGCAATTTGCAGGACAAGATTACAGAATCTCATTTTACCTATTTCTAAAATAATCATATAATTTGAAGAGATAAAGAGAAGCTAGTTAACTTTAAAATGCCAGTTCTACAAAAATATTCAGCAGTGAACCATAAACAATACTTGAAGGTAAAAAGTGAGTATGTATGTAATTTGATGCTTCATATTGGAATTTTTGTTTGCTTTTAACAAAAAAGGAATATTTACAAGATTTCAAGAATTAAGAAGTATTTTCCAAGAACTGCTGGACTACAAACCTCAAGTTTCAAATTAAGAAGTACCAGTCAATCTCTGATATAGAAAAAGATGTAAGTTCACAGATAAATTTCACAAAACTTGCTAGCAAATAGCCTTGGTCTGTTTGATGAATGCCCTGATGATTTACAAGAGCATTCCCAAACGTCCTATATCCATATGCACACAGATGTAATCTCTTAAAAATGAGTTGCTAAATGGAAAGATTACATTGTAAAATATAGTCTTCAGAGTCCTGAAGACTATATTAAACAATTTACAAAAATCATTGAAAGACTTAAGGAGGAAAAGCTCCATGTTATAGAAAACAAGATAATACAAAACAGTTGTCACACTCTTCATGTTTAAGCATGAGGATGATCTTTTAATCTGTAACTGAATTCAGAAAGACAGCTAAAGCCTGATGCTGGTAGAAAAGCCCAAAGGTGCTTAAATGAACCTTCTCAGCTTCTCTGAAAACTATCACTTCAGTCTACCAAAACTTTAACCAGAACAGGCAGTTTCTCTGTTCTTTGCAGCCATATTTGTTAAGTAAATTGTTATTCTACTTAAAAATGAAATGAAAAATGATACCACAATCTCTCCGAAAATGCCTTTGACTCTTTGGACAAAGAAGGGAATGATCAGGGGCCCTTCCAGAGCTGGCGGCTCTGAGTAGGTCTGCTCAGATAAAGACTCAGGAGCAAACTGAATAACTCCACTTGGATCACCAAACTTTTGTATCTAAAAATAGAAACAGAAGCAGAGTGAATACCATATATAACAACTATGGATTAAATTACAGTATCCAACTTATCAATACACAGATAAACTGAAGAAATGAGAGAAGCCCAGATATATCTGAATACAATCTACCTAGCTACCTGAAAAGCCTTCTTCCCTACACTGCTTATTATCTAAAACAAGTAAGTTTTTACTCCCCAAAGAAATGGGAGTAAGTTTCAGAAAAGTACAGTTTATATAATCTCAAAATCATGACAGTCCTTCAATGGCTCAATTTAGCTTTATCTGCCTCATGTTTGTGTCATTCAACCAGTTAATTTTAGTTAAAGTCCTTCTACTGGAGGCACGACAGTGTGGAGAGAGGCTAAGGCCCTGCGATAGTTAATTCATGTGTCAACTAGGTTATGCCAAACTGTGGGCAAACAGTAGTCTAGATGTTGCCGGAAGGTATCTGGCAGATGTGATCAATATTTGCAATGAGCTGACTTTAAGGAGATACCTGTTGCTATGTGGGTGGGCCTCACCCAATCAGCTAAGGGCCTGGTGAGCAAAAACCGAGGTTCCCCAGAGAAGGAATTCTGCCTCAAAACTGCAACTCAGGAATCCTGCTTGAGCTGCCAGCCTGCCCTACAAAATTCACACTCAAGACTGCAACTTCATGCCTTTCCTGAGCTTCCTGCCTGCTGGCCTGCTCTACAGATTGTGGGCTTGTCAGTCCCCACAGCTGTGTGAGCTAACATCTTCAAGTCAGTCAGTATGTACGTCCAACCCATCCTTTCTTTCTCTGGAGAAACCTGACTATTACAGGCCCCAGACAACAGTATTTCCTCAACTTAAAAAACAAAGCACCCCTTTCTGCACTGTTGTCGGTCCCCCTGGTCCTCCTCACTCTCTGCCCGTAACGGACTGGGTGGTTCTTACCAAGCATGCTGGACTCAGACCTCGTCTGGGACATCATCACACTACCTGGACAAGTACCATTCTTCCTTCCAACGTCTGACTTGTGGCTAGTTAGCGACTGTTATGTACTTTGATGGCAAAGCTATCCAATTAGGATAACAAGACAAATACCTCCCCTCTAAAAAATGCCAAAGTATTCCCAGAACACCAAATATTTTTACAGCTCAAAATAAGCATTTATCTCTATATTAAAGCCTTTTTAAAAATTACGGATAATAGGCTATATAATAAATGAATACAACAACCAGAAAGTCTGACCCATAGTAATTATTATGACTTTGTCTGGTTTTATAATGTTCAATTTATCATAAGGCCATTAAATTTCAACAAATATAAATGTATTTTCTGATAAATCCATTAAATCCAAAACTTTGTGAGAAAAATAAAGTCGGACTTACTATTAATGTAATATCTTTAGCTCTGGAGTCTAATTTAGCTTCTCCCCTCATAAGTTTAAGTTTAATAATGAAAGTCTCTTCAACTTCAGTGTCTTCATGAGGACAGACTGTCAGAATTATGGTTCTCATGCCACTTTCTCCTTCTCCAAAATGGAAGGACCCGCTCACTGGGTCTGCAAAGTCTCCGTTCTGCGGCAATAAGGTTTCCTGAGAATTGGGTCCTACTATCTCCCAGTCCACCTGCAGAGTATTTGATTTTTTAGCAGAGATAATTGGTCTTAAAGAATTATTTTGCAGGATATGTATTAGAAAAAAATACACATAAATATGAAAATTATTCTAGGATCTCCCCTGCAAATTCCTATGTTTTCAACTCATGCTTTTTAAAATAATGATATTTGCAAATATAAACTACATACCTAGAGAATGTCAGTTTTCATGGATAACAAAATGTCTACCAAATAAAGAAAAAATATGGGCATCTGGTCACCTGTCATCACCACAGTATTACAAAAATACAGAAGTGCATGTTTTAAAATGCACATTAAAGATAAGTAAGAGCACAACACTGTCTTGCTAATGTGCACAGGTTCTGTCAATCCGACCTGTTCGAGTAAGACAATAAAACCATTAGAAAAGTCTGCTGGCTCTGCAACCTCCTCTGAATATACTGAGATAAATTCCTAGTGCAAAATGAACACAAATTTTCATAAAATGATAAATGCATTTATGGAAGTTTCTATAATATAAAGTGGTATATTTTTTCCTACCCAGGAAGAAAGAAACTCAGGTGCTTCGTTTCGCTTCTTCTGTCTTTGGTCAGCGCTGGACACAGCTGACCACTTCCTTCTTCACAAAATGATGCACCCTATCTTTCAGGGCTTACATGAGACGAGATAAACACTCCTGGTTTCCCTCCTCCTTTACTTCCCCATCCTCTTTGCTGGCTCTCCCGCCTCAGATCCCTCGACGCTGGCAGCCCAGGACCTGGGTCTGAGTCTTTCACATCCCTACCTGCATGCCTTGGGCTGCCTAGTTCCGACTGCCTCCATACGCGTCAGCATCTTCTGAACCAGGCGGGGTCTGCAGCCCTGACCTCCCCACAGCCACACTCACACATCCCGCTGCCTACCTGACCCCTCCAATGGGACATCTAGTAGCTATCTCAAATTAACAAGGCCAAAACAGAGCCCCTAATATTCTCCCAAGCCTCTGCATCTCAGTAAACAGACTACAATTCAACCAGTTGCACAAAGAAAATGTTATCCTTGATCCCTCTTTCCCTACGCCTCCACTAACCCAATGAGTATTTCCTACAAAACAACTCAGTGTCTCCTCACATCTTGCCATCTGATTTCCACGCCTTCTGCACCATCGTCAGCTCTGCTCTGGATGACTGAGTCCACGGCCTCCTAACTGCGCACTCTGCTACTCTGGCTTCCAGACAAGCCATCTCCCTCACAGGCGTAAGGGAGCTCCTCAAGCTGACAACCTGCTGGCACCGACACCTCCCTGCTTACAGCTCTCTGCCGGCACCCTACCTGCATGCAGAACAATCCACCTGGCTGAGGAGGGTCTCTGCGATGGACACCACTAGACCCCTCTGATCTATCTGCTGCTATTTTCTCCTCACCTACTAGTCCCCTACTGCACAGAACTCCCCACATCTCCAACACGTCAGGTTTGCACATCTACACTGGCTACTCCCTCTTCCCAAATGCTCACATCCCGCTGACAACCTCACGACCACCTTTCTCATCATGTAGCTTTCAGCTTAAATATCACACCCTCAGCACCCAATCTAGAGTAGTCAGCAGATCGCTTGCGACTGTCTCTCAGTTTTACACTCCTGCAGAACACTAGTTATCAGGCAATTTTCTTTTTCTCATTTGTTTATTGTTCTGAACACTCTATGAGAACAGAGACGACACCTGTCTTGTTCATCAGTGTATTCTCAGTGCTCAGAAGAGGGCACACAGAAAGCACCCACCAAATCCTTGTTGAATTAATGCACTTTATCAGAATCCTTCATTTAATTGCTAACTTGCTCTCAAGAGTTCCCT
>JAVSCE010021065.1:0-105706 GCA_032199065.1 Smutsia gigantea
CAAGTAGTTTAGGGTCAGGTGAGGATCCTGGCCACAGGAACTTCCATTCTCCCCACAGTAGCTCTGCTGCTTTAGCCTGACCCGAAGCCTCCTTCTTCCCTCATGGGACCACTAAGAACTCTTCAAATGGTCTCCCTTACCCTTCTGAACTCCACTGTTCACATGAGTCACACTTAGCAAGTACAGATTCCACAGTGTGGCACTTCTCTCCTTAAATGCCATTCATTGGCTCCCTTTTTCCTCCAAGATGAAGTCCCAACTCTAATAAAAATCCTTAAGAACCCAGCCCTAGGTATCTCTCCACCCCTTCCCTTGTTACTCTGTACCATTCCACCTAGCCATCTGTGCCCCAAACACACTGAAGTGCTGAACCAAACCATGCTCCTTTTCTGCCTTTATTTTTCTGAAAACTCTTTCTTCTATCCCTTTTTAACTTATTTCTACTCAAAGTTCAGATCTCAGCTTAAATACTGCTCCCTCCAGGGTCTTGACACTGACCCTGCACTCTTGCCCAGGTGTCCTTGTGGATAACATGAAGGTTCCTGTGGCCAGGATTCTCACCTGGCCCTGGATGGCTAGCTCACTACACACATGTGGGCAATACATTGTTACTGACTCTATATAAAGAGCCCTGCCCAGTGCTCTGGGTGACACGGTGGCACGGCTACAAGGCTGCAGGAGAACAGAGCAGAGGCTGGAGTGTTGGCAGCACCGAGGACAGAGAATGGGCCCAGAGGACGGCTGTGCAGGCAGAGAGGCACAGAGGCAGAGACCTGCTTGCTGCATGCAGACTTGCTCTGAGTGGACGGGATTCTAGTGACTGACCTGCCACTGTGGAAATAAAGTTGCGTATAACCCTTTCACCCCAAGAACATTCTACTGTCATTTCTTTGGTCACACTGAATCCATAGTGAACTTGTCTGGGCTGAAACCCACTGGCAAGACAGTCCCCCTCTCCAAGCTCCCACAGCACCTCTGCTTCTTCCCATCAACAGCACTCACCATGTGGTATTTACTGTGGCTGAGGGTTTGTCCCCCACTCCTTGAATTCGTGTATCAAAGCCTAACCTCCAATGTGATGATCTCTGAAGGTAGGGTCTTTGGGAAGTGATTAGGTTTCCATGAAATCATGTGGTTACAGCCCCCATGTTGGGATTATACTTCCATAAAAAGATTAAAAGGCTCAAGATTTCTCTCTGCATGCACCAAGGCCAGATGAGGACATAACCAGGAAGAGAGCTTTCGCCAAGCACCTGACCATGCTGGCAACCTCATCACAGAAGTCCAGCCCCAGGACAGAAATTTTTGTTATTTAATCCACCCAGTCTGTGGTATTTGTCATAGCAGCCAAAGACAACATTGTAATCGCCTGCATCTATGTATGGAAAGCATGCTCCATAGGTATGGAGATTTGTCTATTTGGGTTTAACACAACAGTCTTAACACTGATAGTCTCCGACATAGCAGTATAGAGTCAATAATGAGATTTGGTGGAAATAGCAAGCTGATGTGACATGTATGTGACACAATTAAATTTCATAATAGAACCTTCATTGAATAATAATATAAAAACTATTTCTTTGGTGCTTTATTACACATTAGGAACACTTTAAAGGTTGGAATTTACAGTTTTATCCTAGAATAAGTTACTAAGCATATGTTTGAAAGAAGAAAAATTATAAAGGGTTTATTTAGAAGAGAGATAACTGTTATTTGCATAATTTCAACAAAAATTAAATTCAAGATAATTTTTCCTTTTTTTAAACAAGGCGCTGTAGCTTTCAGATTCCACCACATTTATTTATTCCACCTTTGTCCACTGAGCAGTAGGTGAGGCAGATCATGGATATGACTTCAGCTCCAAGGATGAGAAAGAATTAGTGTCCATCAATCATGGTACCTCTGTTTCCTCTGTCAGCAATTATTTTAGAGATGGACCTGTGAACCATTTCATTGGGAAGCTTCAGGGAGGGTTAAGAGAGTCACAAGAAGTGGTTGTTAAATGTGAATGAGAAAACATGCAATGCCAAGGGTATTGTGATGGTCTTTCTACCACATGAATAGGGAGCATAGCAACATGTCATATAAGGAGGTGGAAAAGTCTCACTGACCAAAAATAATTTGGTAAGGGGCACTGATGGACTGCACCTGAAGTTCACTTTACCCCTGAATTTTCTTTTACATGAGGCAGTAAAATTTTTTACTGTTTCACACAGTGTGAGCTGTGTTTTGTGCACCTCCAGTCACTTCCTCTCCCTGCTCCACAGTCACTCATCTGTTAAAGGCATGCTTGAACCAGACAAGCTCTAAGTGGACACTTTCTTGATGTGGCCCAACACATGCATCAAAATCACCTGGGCATGGTTAAAGAAATACTATCTAGTCGGCCCCACATCAGACCTATGAAACGAGATTCTTCAGAGATGGGTAAGAGCTTCCATTTCAAAGCAGCATTCCTAGCTACACAACAAAATTTGAGACAGTACTTACAGAGATGTATGAGGGTATTTCACAGTTCTAGGAGCTTTTGAATTGCACAGCAAAATCATTTCTCTTAAATTGATTATCATGGATGTATGAACATACATGCAAAAATAATTGCTATTTTAAAGAAACTGTAAATTGCATGATTCTGATGAAGCAACACTCAAGCTTTCAAAAGGTCCCTGTGAAATTACTATTATGAGGTTAGGAAGATAAAAATGTGAAATTGGCACTCTCATCTTGCCTAACAGCTATGACAAGAGATCATTTTATCCCTGTCACTAATTTCACTTGTCACTAGGAGGACTAATATTAGCCTAGGGTTATTCTGGTAAACTTAAAGCAAAAATGAAAGATTCTCTACACCTGGCTCATAATCTTAATGTTCAGTTTTGTGCTTTTGGCACATCCTTGAACAAACAAATACAATATCATGCTAATAGGAAAGGTGTATTAAGTGTTTAATATCTGCTGGAACTTTGCTCTGTGTGTGTCTGAAACATATGATAATATAAAAAAGCAAATTATTGGTGGCAGAAAAGTAGAACTTTTTATTTTAAAACAACATTTTATTGCTATTATATCATTTCAATTAAAATGTATTAAAAAAACGATCTGCACTTAAAGAGTAGTTTTCAATGAAGTTGCACTTTCTTGGTTTAGAGTATAGACATCTTTCCAGCATGTAAGTGATAGAATCAAGGCTAGTATCTTCTCTGGTAAAGACAGGAGGGAGAAACATGGAAAAAAAAGTCCCTAACAGTTTCATTTTGTGTGTAGCCTGTTGGAAATTTATTTGCTGTCAAATACCAGCATTTGAAAAATCCTTGTAAGTTCCTTATTTCCTGCTCTCCTTTATCTATATCTACCTCTTCAGAAAAACGCACACACACACCAAAAAAAAAAAAATCAGAAGGTTGGAAATAAAAGGTCATCTTATTATACTAGAAACTGATAACCATTTTTTTTAACTCAAAATGTCAGACTCAGCCTGATTCAATGTGCTCTTGATTTAATGCTGTTATTGAATGACTTCTTTTGAGTACCTACCTAGATAATCCCTATGAAATGCCAGAATCCATCTTTCCATACTTTTTTGGAGGAAAATAGAATTGAGTGTCATGGTGTATTCTAGAAGAAATGATATACATTATGATATGCATTATCAGCTAAAATAGACTCTCTTAGAAATTTGACCCCCAATGTAATTTTTATTATATGGCATTTATTCTTGAGACATGTTCCTGAAACTGTGATAATTTCCTGAGTCTCTGAACAAAAGCAGGGTTCCTTGGTCTGTCCACTGAACACTAGCCAGTATTTCTTCCAAAACTTTCAGAGCACAGAATAGGATTCTTTTCAAACATAATTTATTGGCACTCAAAGTAAGTACATACCAGAACTACCACTTGAATAACTGAGAGGATTAAAGAAATACATTTCAAACTGGATTTTACATGTAATGTGGCCTCAACAACTGTCCACTTCAATTTGTGTAACAGACATTCTAACCTTCTATAAGCCTCTTATGAAAGGTATAAAAATCCTGTCCACTTTCAGTAGGTTGTTCATACCACTGTTAGGAAACAATGTTCTAGGACCATTTTCACATTTCTGCACAGTCAGGATTTTCTGAGTAGAAATTACTGGCAACCTAGGTTAAAGGATGATTGAATGGTAACCATACATGGAGAGTTAGAGACTGAATTTTCCAGAGAGATTTAAGGGCTTATCACCCTCACAGCTATTTGATTACATTAAGGCAATAAAACTTACATTTTAAAAATGTAATAAAAATTACATTACGGGTAATAAAAATCTAGACGACTTCTCCGTCCCCTGCCCAGACAGGACTTCTCTCTCCGTGGGAGAAGAGAGGCAGATATGCTTGCTGCTCTATATAAACGCTGTTTCGTACTTAGGGGTTCCTCTTACCAGGGCAGCCCCTGCCCGCAGAGCTCTCTCTAGTCCACATTGCTCTGTCAGTGCAGAATTAGTGCTGCAAAGACAATCTGTGAGCAGATGGTGTGTTCTCTGAGGCCGAGGTCTCACGTTTCTCTCGGTGCACATATGCACGCTACCATACAGGCAGGCTTCTTGCCCTGCAAAGTGACATCTCAGATCTGTACAGTCCTAAATTCAACAACTGCCTCCAGTGCTTTTTATTCAGACTCATGATTTTCCACCTGCACTTCTGCTGTAGCCTACCTTCTCTCCAAGGGCTTCCACCCCATTATTGCTGCAATATCATCCATCGACCCATTTTTCCTCTTTAAAAATTGTCATTGACATTTGTAAAGTACTATATTGCTCAAGAGCCTCAGCTTTGGAATCTGACCCTGTGTGGCCCCAAAAGCAGCCCTGCCAGTCATTCACTATGTGACCTTAGTCACTCGATGTCTGGAGGTTTAGTGTCCTAGTCTCCCAAATGGGAATCAGATGTGAATGACCTAATTCCTTGCCCACGCTTAGCCCTCAGTAAATAGCAGCTTTTAGATCACTGTTAGCATAGCTCAACACCCCCAGAGTAAAATACCAGCCGCACAGGATCCCCCCGGACGCGCTGCCAGCTGGCTGCGGTTCTCACTGGCCACCTCGGGTTCAGGCGTGCCACACCTCTCACTATCCCCAAGGCATGAACCCCTTTGACAACTGCTGGGCTTTACCTGTGCTATGTCTGGAACAACTGGATATCTACATGTAGAAGAATGAATTGCACCCTGATTCACACCATATACAGATATTGATTCAGAAATAGAGTCTTGTCACTTGGAGGCATTTATTCTTCTCCACTGTGGGAGTGACCGCTCGTCTTCGCAATCCCAGCTCCTCCGTAGAGACGTCGCGCCGGCTTCTGCAGCTCCCCGCGGTGCTCCAGCGCTTCTCCCTCTGAGCTCTCTTTGCTCCGGCTGTAATCACCGTTATTTATTTAGCAACTGTTTCCCACACTAGATGGTTTGTTATCCAAGATAAAGTCCGTGCGGAAATCTGCCTGTCCGTCCATATCCAGTATTTTTTAAAGAAATATTATTTATTGATCAGATTTTCATAAGAGAAAATTTTCCTGGATAGATAAACTGCACAGTGACTTCTACCTTTGGGGCCATCACTCTATGAAGTAAAATTTTTCCAGTTCAAAATTAGAAGTTCTAGATATTCATAATGAAAGCTGGATTTATGTATCATTTTTGTTTACCTGTAAAATGTCTAATTTTATCCAAGTTTCTAGGGAAAATTCCTCTGTAGCATCCTCCTCTAGGAAGAATATAAGCTCTAAACACCATGTGTCACACCACTTCTTTATGTTCCATAAGTATATACATGTATACATTTATTTGTGTGGTAAAAAACATATAAAACTTACCACCTCAACTTTTTAAGTGTACAGTCCAGTAGTGTCAAATACCTAGATATGGCTGTCCAACAGACCTCTAGTCTTTTCATCTTTCAAAACTGAAACTAAACCCATTGAATGTGATCCCATTCACCACCCCGACCCCAGCCCCAAGAAACCTTTCTACTGAGGTGAGCTTGACTGCTTTAGATACCTCATGTGAGTAGGATCATGCCGTATTTGCCCCTCCATGACTGACTTATTTCACTTAGTCCTCCAGGTTCATTCATGTTCTAGCAATATATAAGTGTTTTCTTCCCTTTAAGGCTGAATAATATTACATTGTGTGTATATATCACCTTTTCTTCACCCATTTATCCATACCCATTGATGCACATTTAGACTGCTTCTTACCTCTTGGCTACTTGTACATAGTGCTGTGATGAACACGGGTGATGGGCGTACAAGGATCTCTTCAAGATCCTGTTTTCAATTATTTTGCATATCTAATAAATCTTAAGTATATAAATGGTAACCAGGTAATTTATTGTTGAATAATCATAAAATTTACAATATCCATGTTTTTAGATGAAAGTGTCATGCAAATGTGTAGCACAAACATGTATGGACTCATGGCATAATAAAATTTTTACTTACACTGTACAGTGAAAGAGGCCATTGTATGCCTTTTTCTATCAATAATATTCCAATTTTTAGATAAAGCAAATACAAAAGAAGACTACACCTGCCTCCTCTTTTATTTTTATACTAAGTCATGGAACATAAATACTGTAGAACATAGCTGGTTTGAGTAAAGTTTTTTTGGCCTATACTAAAAATTATATAAAGAAACATAGTAGGTTTTTAAGATACATTAACCTTATAGCCTAATGTTGAATAAAGTTATATTAAACTCCAGTGTGCAGATTTATTAGCAAAGTCCATCTTTCTTCACCTTCTCTCTCTCCCTGTCTCTGCTTCTCTCCTTTGACTCCTATGCATATATACTGAATTGCTGAAAATATATAAAAAGTACTTTTGATCCTAACTCCTCACTGCAAAAACATATTGTGATACATTATTGCTATGATCAGAATCCAAGAAATTATATAACACATGGATTAAAAATATAATGACATGGGGCTCTCTTGTCCCCTCCTGGCATGAGCCAGGAGCTCTGCCTATCCTTTCACTGTATCTCTCAATAAAAGTCTCCCTGGTTCTCCTAAAAATAAATAAATAAATATAAAATTAAAAATTAAAAAAAATAAAAACACAGTGACATTCACATCCTTCTCAAAATATTGAAATATATTTGCATTCAAGCCCTCTTTGAACAGCATATCAATTATGAAGCCCTTAGTACTGGTTAAACTAACCTTTCATATAGTATCATTAATAAGCATGCCAAGGAAATGCCACAATGTTAAAAACAGAATTTTTAAAATCCTTAAAAATGTTTTTTGCCTATGTAAAAAACATGGAATAAGTGCCAAATTATCTAGAACTGAGAATCTGTAAGGTATGTATTTTATAACACTTGCGGTAAAGTATGGAGTGGTGGACACTCAACATATATAACAAAATACCACAGAATGGATGGTGAAATGACACTGAGGTCTTCCTTCTGATATTCTCACCAGACAACCCTGAAGGGATCTTATGCCTCATTATAAAGGTGACAATACAGCAATTTTTTATGTTAGTATAAACCAGATTATTAGTATAGCTATAGAAAAGAAATTTTGCATCTTTGGGCCTGTTTATATTTTTGGTCAACCAAATTATTAAGATATATGAAATAGAGTCTTGTCACCTGGAAGAACAGTTTATTTGCAAAAAACAAACATAAACTCTTAAAAATCAAGGCCAAAGGCACCCTCCTCTCATGATCAAGTAGCTACACACCCCGAGATCTGGATTACTCTCGTCTCTTCATTTTTTACAGATTTATTGATATAAAATTACATGCCATAAAATTCACCCTTTGTAAAGCATACAAGTCAGTGTTTTTTAGGATATTCATGGAGTTGTGCAACCATCACCACTACTTAATATCAGAATATTTCATCGCCTCACAAAGAAACCTTATACCCATTAACAGTCATTCCCACATTTCTCATTCCTCTAGTCTCTGGCAACCACTGATCTGCTTTCTGTTTCTGGGGATTAGCCTACTCTGAACATTCACATAAGCAATCATAAAATATGTGGCCATTTATGACTGGCTTCTTTCCCTTAGCATGTTCTCAGGGTTCATCCTAATGTAGTATTTATCACTACTTCATTTTTATTTATCGTCAAATAAATTTTCATCCTATGGGTATATCACATTTTGTTTGTCCATTCATCAATTGATGGGTATTTGGGTTGTTTCCAATTCTTTACTAATGTGAAAAAACACTACTATGAACAGTCATGTACAAGTTTTTCTGTGATGTGAGTCTTCATTCCTCTTGGCTGTGTGCCTAGGAGTGGAATTGCTGGGTCACATGGTAATTCTGTGCACAAGCATTTTGAGAAACTGTTAACTTGTTTTCCAAAGTGACTACAATACCACCAGCAATGTATGAAGGTTCTAGTATTTCTATCTATTCACAACACTTGTTATTGTCTATCTTTCTGATTTTAACCATCCTAGTGGGTTGTGGTGCTATCTTATTGTTGTTCTGATTTGCATTTCCTGATAACTAATAATGTGTACTGAGGTGGTTACTGGACATTTGTATGTCTTCTTTACAGAATATCTATTCAAATATTTTGCCTCATTTTAATTGGACTTACTGTTGAGTTGTAAGAGATCTTTACATATCACAGACATGAGTCTCTTATCTGATACGCAAATTGTAACTATTTCCCCCCATTCTGTGGAAGAAAATACAGTAGGCAAAATACACTCTAGATTGTTGATTCACTTTCTTTATGGTGTCCTTTAAAGCACAAGGTTCAATTTTGATAAAATCCCACATACCTATTTTTCCTTTTGTTGCTTATAATTTTGGTGTCATGTCTAAGAAACCATTGCCAAACACAAGGTCAAGAAATTTACTCATGTTTTCTTTTAAGAGTTGTATGGTTTTAGCTCTTATATGTAGTCCTGAGGCATTCTGAATCAATATCTGTAAATGGTGTGAATCAGGGTGCAATTCATTCTTCTACATGTAGATACCCAGTTGTTCCAGCACCATTTGTTGAAAAGACCCTTCTTATCCCGTTGAACTACCTTGGCACCCTTGTTGAACACTGTGTCTTTATGAAAGCAAAAGTCTTTCTGTTGACACTGTAATTGAATTTCCTAATTGGCCTATTATATTTATTCACGGTTGTAGTTCATTTTCATATGATTTTCTTGTAGTTTTATCCCCATATCCTCTATTTAAACTGGTATAACCCCAAACCAATTTTCATTTCAAAGACAATGCTTTTTTTTAAATCTAATTTTTAATTGCTACATATTATCCTAAGTATAATATATTCACTCTTCACAATGACATTATGAAGTTCTATAAAACATATATTCATTTAGAAATAAGCTCTACTATGGTTGTTTACTATTTTAAAGAGGATCTATGAGCAAAAGCAGACCTAATTAGGCAGAACTAGCCTGCCGGTAAGTCCTTAATGTATAAAAACAACCAGCACAGTGGAGAGCTCTAGCCTTGGAGCTCCTTATAGGCATTTGCTTGGCTAACAGTATCCGGTTTCATTTTAGGAAACAACTTTCCCTCTGTTCCTGTGATAGCTTGAAAGGGCCGTAAATCACGGGGCCCCACTCTTCTGCGAGAGGTCCAAGGGGTGCCTGAGGCCTCCTCCTGAGGTCTTTTTTCTTGTCATTCATATACAGGTAAGGTGTAGGGGCAACCTGAAATACTCGTAGAAATTCAAGCAAGCTAATGTAAGGGCAGAGTAAAAAAATCCTGAGTTCATATACCCCAGGAAACTGCCAGAGAAAAATGATTAAAATTTTCCTTCCCCCAAAGCTATATGGATGTGCTGGTTTCACCTGGTTCTGATCTGAAGCCTTGACACACAATGTTCAACAAGGGTGCCTAAATAATGAAGGGTTTATAATATCCCTTTCAGTACTGGGAACTATACCATAAACTTCAAATAAATTAATTTATTTGCTTAATATAACCATAGTAATGCACTGCTGGAAGAAAAGAAAGAACCTAACTTGTATTAGTCATTTCAAAAGATATCACTAGAGATTCTGATCTTATTTTCTAGTATGATCTCTCCATGCATGAAAACCAATAAGCTTTCTCAGAGAGTCTGTTTAATAGCTGGGTCAACCCCAATTACACGATTGTTTGATCTGATGAGCTTGTTTAAGCAGGTGGTTTCTAAGATCATTAATGTAATTGTGACTTGTCTCCTTCTCTGAGAAACATCATCCCACTAAGCTGCGTAGAGCTCTGTACATGTATACATTCCTTAGGTGCTTCTGAGTAAAGTTAGCCAAGCTGCTTTCCAAGCACTTTTCAAGGGAATCTTAATTAGTGGCAGACACCCAAATCAAGAAGAGAACTGAATTTTGACATGTGTTTTCAATTTTAAGATAAGAAAACAAAATTTTTTTTCCCCACTCAAATGTGTGGGTGAGCCTCAGTATGGGGGAACTACCACATTAACCTGATGAAGTGACCTCTTGCTGCAAGATTAAGAGCCAATGGCATTCATGATGCAAATGCCTCGCTTCCTGGGGCCACATGCCCACCAAAAAAAAAGAGAAAGAAACAGAACCACATAGGAAACATGTTTCATGACTGGCAGTTAATAAAGTCCCAAAAGCTGACTTAGTTCTTCAGAAAGTTTAGCTCAAGGTATTCATCTACTTTTTAAACATTTGTATTGGTCTAGTTGGACTGCCCTGACAAATTACCAACAAGCAGATGGCTTCAACAATTGAAAGCTGCTGTCTCATTTCCGGAGGCTCTCTAAGATGAGGGTGCCATCAGACTTGGTGTCAATGAGACGTCTCATCTGGGCTTGTAGGTGGCCACTTTCTTGTTCCCTCACATGGACTTTCCTCTAGGCACACAGAGGGAAAGAGAAAGACTTCTGGAGTCTCTTCTTTTCTTGTTAGAGTACTGGTCCTGCCAGATTACGGCTGCACTCCTATGACTGCGTTTAACCTTAATTACCCGCCCAAAGGCCCAATCTCCATACTTGGGGTTGCTCTTCAACATAACTAATTTGGGGGGAGAGGGATTCATAGCTTAGTCCACCATACACACTATTTCAGAACTTCCACAGTGTTTGTGGTCCCTGTGCTTCCTCTCTCTCATCTTTTTCATAAATTTATACCTGGCATATCATATTTATCATGCATTCCCTCTGCATCTTGTGATCTTCAGCTTTTTATAGACCAGACATATCACAACATATAAATGAGCATGCCTTCCTGGGGCATAATAGTAATAATCCCGACACATCATTGCTTCTCATTAGTAATCCATCAGCATTTCTGTTTATATAGAGAGCTGCTAAAAATCTCTATTTCTTTAGTTGCAAAGACTTGTTGCTAGTCTTCATAGCTCGTTTTTTCTGGTGCTCCTCCAAAATATTTGACATCCAGTTCAATCATAAGACGAACATTAAGTGCCTTGAATTCATGAAATTTCCATATATGTCAAACCATGAAGCAAACTAATAAATGAGTAAGAGATACATGGTGACTTTCAAGTATGGCTATAAATTCTTTTGACCCTCATCTCATTAAGAAGTAGGCCTATATTCTCTCCCCATGTCCAGTGGAGGTGAGGGCCCATTCTGGGTCTCCAGTCTCTTTGTGGTGATGATTCAGACTCTGTGCAAGCAAAGACTTTGTTCCTTGAATCTGGGTGGGATTGACTGAAATAGTCCCCAGAGATTTGTACATGCTAATCACCAAAACCTGTGAATACGTTATGTTATACGGAAAGAGGGAATTAAAGTTGTGGGTGGCACTAAGGTTGCTAACCAGCTGGCCTTGAGATGGGTCAGTCATACTGGATTATCAAGGCGAGCCAACGCTATCACAAACCTGCAGACACAGAGCGAGGCAGGAAGCCAGAGAGGAATCTGAGGGTGTCAGACTACTGTCTTTGAAGATGGAAAGTGACCACGAGCCAGGGATGCAGGTGGCCTTAGGAGCAGGAGAAAACAAGGGCCCAGATTCTCTCCAACACCCTCCAAAAGGAATGCTGCTTGCTGACACCTTGATTTTGGCCCCAGGTGGCCCATTTGACTCGTGGCCTCTGTAACTGTCCTATAATAAATTTGTATTGTTTTAAGCCATTAAGTTTGTGGCAGTGACAGCAAACTAATGCAACAGTCTGGCCAGCAGAGTACCGTGGAAGTGACGGCTCAGGTCTTCTCGTCCTGGACCGTAGAAGGCTTCGCAGGTCTGCTTTCTTCTGACTTGTCTTAGGGCCCTGAGAGGCCATGGAGAAGTCAAGCATTCCAGATCTACAATACTTTGCAGATGCTCAGCACACAGGCAGGTGCTCCAGCTGACAACCCCAGGTGAGCTGGGTCTTCAAGCCTTCCCAGTGCAGGCAGCAGACACGTGAGGAAAGAAACCTTCAGACGATTCCATCCTCTGCCATTTAAGTAGCCCCTGCCCTTTCTAGTCTTTCCAGTCAATGTCTCAGACACTATGGAGCAGAGAAAAGCCATCCAGACATTTGGACTAAGCCCTGTTCAACTTTGACCCATGTAATCCATGAGCATACAAAATATGATGGCTGTTTTAATACCACTACGTTTTGAGGGTTTTTTAAAAAATAATAACCAGAACAGATTTTGATTCTCTGAAAGTGGGGTAGCACTAAAACACGTGGCAATAGATAACCAGAATAACAGATATGGTCTCGTCTCTTCACAGCCTGCGGGGAGGCACAGACACGTGGGGGAGCGGAGGCGGCGAGAGCAAACAGGGCCGTGATGCGGTAGAAAGGTGCACCGGGCACGCAGCGCAAGCACCGAACCGCATCTGTGCTGCTCAGGGCAGATTTCCTCTGTGTAGTTGCATCTAAATGAAGGTTGGAAGGTGGCGGAACAACATCCTAAACCACAGGGTCCACACAGCCATGTAACACTTGCAAACATAAATTAAGCTTCTGTATTTGTGGAGCTTAGAATGTGAGAAGGTAAGAGGTGAGTCTGAAACTGAATAACCAGGAGGAGGCCAGGCCTTGAAACACTTTATACAATACAGTAAATAGTTTGTTTCTTAAGGGCAAATCCGCTGATGTAGGCAGGAGATGGCATGATTACACATAACAGGTGACTAAAACTAAAGAATGGATTGAAAAACAATGGTGGAGAGGATTCAGAAAGCACTGCAACCATCTAGGGCAGAGAGAGAGTGGGCTCCATGAAGTAGCGGCTATGGAGGTGAAAGGTACAGAGCAGATTACAGAATGAGTTAAACAGTAAGAAAGGGAAAAGTCAAAGTCAAGAATGGCGCCCAGTGTTCTGGCTGGGGCAAGGGACTGAATGACAGCACGAGACCCTGACACAGGGAATCAAGAACAGCTGGTGGGAAAAGATGGTAAATCATAATGAAATGTTTGGCTCCTTCTAAATATAAAATGAAAAAAGCTATATTATAAACATGAGAAACTGACAGATTTCTCATATATAAGAATACTTCAGGGAGGTTTTTAAAAATAGATGCTTAAAGAAAAAATTTAGTAAGTGTCAAATATTTGTACATTAAATATTTAAATATTTAAGAAATTCACTATATGGGAAAGGGATCACACACCCCCCAAAAAATCAATGGTTGAGATTTCCAGTTTTAACATTCAATTTATAAATATTCCTGCCAGAAGAAAGAAACTATCCTTCAAGAGACTGCCTCTTCAAAAAGAAAAGACACCCAGATTCAGCTCTCTAGCCTTTCAGGAATTGAGAAATCAATGAGAATCTTCAGTCTGGTGGGTTTGAAATTACTTAATAAGCTATCACGTGGCCAGTCAGCCAAATTATCTCTCATATCACAGCACAACACCCCTCCACTGAGAGGCCAAATTAACTATACTCATCGACCAAAAATAAACACTTCCTTCCTTACCACAATTCGCCTCTTTAACTCAGCTGGGTAAAACAACACAATATTCATTTTGATTGACAGAATACTTTCAGATCTAATTATAATTTCCACCAGTTTCTGAACATACTGTGTTTTCAATATGAATTCCAACATAATTTGATGATTCACACATCGATATGAATCTAGGGCACTGGTGAGAATAAATGTCTGTATTGCAGATGATAAATGGGTAGGATCACTGTTTATTTTGTTACAGAATAATGTTAATAAGGTCAAGGGCAAGAGTTTAGTCCCTTTTCAGGGAACTTACAATTGCTTTCTTTAGCCTAGCACCCCTAGCACAGAGAAATATGTTCATAAATGCCACTGACGAGGTCATCCCTGTGCCAAGGCTCCATTATGGAAAGTCCATTGACATGATTTGAAAATAAAATTAATGTTTATGCCTGGTGACAGTATGGGCTCTAGTGTTGGCCCACACACTGTTCAGAACAAAAATACTGGTCTAACACCCTGGCATTTTTCACAGTCCTGCTATTGAAACATTTACCTTAATATGTTTCTTGTCATACTTTGTTATCTCTAATTCTGTAGACTTGCGATTCCTGATTAGTTTTCACATTTGGAACTTCTCCTTGACCCTCATACCTGACAATCAGCACCATTTCTACAGCTACATCACCCTGCCTCTTACTATTCAGAGCCTCCCTCTCACCCCTTGGCCTCTGGCCACCAGGACTCCACGTGCTGTGTGATCCAGCCTGGCACAGGGACGGTCTGTCTTGCTTCAGGCCCTTATCACATTTCCCCTCCTGCTCCCCAAGCAAAGCCAGCCAGGATGTCCCTAAACTGTGCAGCTGAATTGCCAACAACCTATTTAATATTGCTACTTGAGTACCTTCCCGGCATCTTAAACTGACAACTACACTTGGACCTATTCCCCGTCTTCCCACCCATCTTGGTAATTCCTTCTTCCAAATGGTTGCTTACACCAGAAATATGGGTGCTTCCTTGGGAGACTCTCTTTCCCTCACCCAACATAAAGGCCTGTCCTGTCAATTCTACTTCCAAAACCCACTGAAATCACTCTGAACTATTCTCCAGGTACTGGCCTGTTAGATTGATATTTTCCATTTCTTCTATAAGAAGACACTGACTTGTAACCATGACACACTGGATGCTTGCAGCTATTACAAAATTAATTTCTAATATCACCCTACATTTTTACTCTCTCCAGTCAGGTGACATCTATGCCAGAAGCCAGTTTTTTTTTCAGACCTGCTCATATCAGTATGTACTTATTACAGAACCTATATATCAATTAAATATTGCATCATCTGGTGAAATTTTAATTTTAAAGAGGTTGGTTCTACAAAAACCTAGGTAGAAATTTTTGGAAAACCTCCAGAAAAAAATGCTATATATGAACTGTTTTTTTTTAATCACATAATAGGCAAAATTAGGGAGAAAAAAAGAAAGAAAAAGAAAATAGGAATATCTCTGCTCTCATTCTCATCCCTGCTTCATTAAGATATTTACAGTTGTCTTTAAATACTTGATTCACTTTTTTAAGAGAAGCAAAACTGGAAATCATAGAGGATGCATCTATGGGTATGGGCTATACAAAACCAAACCAAACAAAATCAATTCAGAACTACAGTACACAGATTCAGATTTAAAGAATGGTCCCAACACTGCATCAAAGATTGGCAATGAGTATTTATATGATTTAAGTTAAAAGAAAATATAGAACATGTTTATACGTTATTTAGCATTTCCATTCTTCAACCAGCTTTTTCAGTTAACTAACCAACTAGTACAAATTTCCCTGTAATATAAATAACAATAGCTAATGTTTACTGATGTGAACGTGTACCAAACACAGCAACTACGGCCATTCCACAGACGACGGAACCGAGGGCCTGGTCTGTACATCCGGCTCTGTCCATGTCTGCCCGCCATCACATTCACCCCCCACAGGACTTCAACAGCCTCTTAGCCACTCTCTACACTTCCACCCTCACTTCTTCTCCACCACCCATTAATCAGTGAACAGCAGAGAAGAAAATTATTTTTTTAAACTCAACTCTGATTATGCCATTTCCCTACTTAAACTAACTCTTCAAGGTCTTTACACTTGGAAGAATATTCAAAACCCTTACACAAAAGCCCTCAAGGTCCTTCATGACACGGCGCTTACACCTTTCTCCATCTTTATATCATAACGGACCCTCTTCCCTGCTCACGTATTCTAGTTACCTCGGCCTTCTTTCAGTTCTCACAATGTGCCAAGCTCTTTCCCAACCGTAAGAATTTTCCTGTGCTGCTTACTCTGTTAGGAGGGCTCTTTGTTCTAGCTGCCTTAACACTTCACATCTCAACTTGTCATCAATTTGTATCTGAATTCCCAAGCTAAATGACCATTTCTAGCTAATATTTAAACTACCAGCAGCCAGTACTTTTCTTTCATAAGATTTATTACACTTGATAAATATGTATTCATTTTGCATAATTATTGTGCTCCTGTCTTTTCAGGAGGGCAAGAGCCATATCTGCCTTATTCAGTTCTCCATTACCTCCCACAGTATCTTTAAGAGAGCAGACAAACTCACAAATAATTGTTGAAGAAACCAATCCATCAAGGTTTCTATATTAAGTAGAGAACTGAGGAAGAGTCAAAGAGTTTTTACAATGTCACCTGGCCCATAAAACCTCCCCTACCAAAGGGTGGCCGAAAAATAGCTGGCAGTCATTCTCAAGTCATGCCGTGAAATACCTCCAGAGACGGGGACTCCTCCATGACCTGAAATTATATTCTCTTCCTATTTTAATTATCATTATATTTAAAATGTCTGTTTTACAAGCTGAGAAACCTAATTTTCCCTTCTAACAGATTTACCAAATCCACCCAGTAATATCTGTGTAATGTTTGCATTTACACGTAAGTTCTTCACTTAGTCATATATTTAAAATATTAAACATATAGGCCCTTTGATCATATACTAGAATGGTGTACCAGAAATCAAAAAAGTTCCTACAGCAGAGCTCTTTTAGGGAGCCAATATCCCTTCTATATACACAACCTTCCTTATCCCAGGAACTACACTTCAGGAGAAAACATTAAGTCCTCACTCAAGCCCTATTTTAGTGCTATTTTAGACACAATTCCAGCAAGCATGGCGCACAATCAGAACCAGCAGATAAAGAGGGCTGGCTTTCTAGAAGCTGGCATACTGCCAGTGGTGACATATAATAGTAGACATGACAATTCACAAAAAGACAGCTGTCTGGATCCATTTAATACATGGTCAAATAGGGCTACATATTTTAATATATTCTGAGGACAGTGTTGTGTCACTGGGCAGTATAATAATAAAAATTCCTAATGATGACCCTGTATGATGAAGAAAATTTATATTATATTCACTATGCACTGCATCAGAAGACAAGATAATAGAGTAATATATTATAGGAGGAAAAATCATTTTTAAAAATGCATTCATCTGGACTACATTATTTCCAGACAATATGTCAGAATATCAAAGTATTACCATATCTTGGAGCTTTGCATTCCAGGCATTATTAAAATAAAATAAAAATAGGCCCTATAAAGTTTCAAACATGAAACTTAATTTCCTAATATTCCTCTGAAGAAGAGGCACATGTATGAAAACATAAATTACCAAAATGAAATAGTAATCATTCTACTTCAGTGATTTTATAACTGTTAAGCACCCATGCATTATGAACACAGACAAGATCGATAAGGAACATAAGAAAACAGTACAGCATACAGTTTTGACAAGATCTTCCAAAACAGTGTGGCATTTTGACCTGACAATCTTCCAAATAGATGAAATAGGTTGAAATAGTCCAGCATTTCAAATTCATACAACATTGCTAAATGATTGTACATATATTTTTATATTTGATTCTCATGTATAACATCTTTGGGTTCTCAAAAAATATTCTCCACAAATTGCTAACCTTAGAGCCTAAAGTAGCTACAGAAATGGCAATCTGCTTTGTCAAGAATCTGATAGTCTAATTCAAATACACTGATTACTAAAAATATAATCACCAATCAAAATTCTATACAAATTATAAAACCTAAAAGAAAAAATTATAATAGAAATAACTTTTACTATGTGCCAGATCTTGTTCTAAGTGAGCAGGTTACCAGAAGCATGTCATGGAATCGACAGAACAAGGCTGACATGGGGCGCCCTTATAATCTCCAGGTCAAGTTGAAAAAAACCTAAGGCACAGAAAGGTTTGTAAGTTGCTTAAAAATCACACAGGTAGTAAATGATGAAGGCAGTGTAAGAATCCTGGCAGTCCATCTTCAGAAAGTACTTCTCACCACCGCAAAAACACTATTAATGAGGTCTTTCGCTATGCCCATAAAAGAAATAACTTTATTTCATTTTTATGTTATTACATTGAAGAGACGTAAAACTCATATGAAGCTAAATTTTGGAGAATGCTTTTTTCTCAAAGTGTTTGTTATTTTATGTGAACAAAGACACAGAGAAGAGTGCCAGTGATTTAACACAAGATAAGGTACACTTAATGATCTTCAAAAAATCCTCCTTAAGCAATCTCAAAATATTTACTGTTTTAAATAAGAGGTTATAGAAAGAATAGCAGAGTTCTCTTCTTCACACTGCCTCAAGTCCCAGAAGCCTCTGGTCTATAAACAGTGTGCTACTGTGTAAATTAACAAAACAACATACAGTCGCAACCAATGTTCAGAATCAGCACAGCCAAAAGCCATGCATTAGAGATGTAAATGAGGATCGGCTGAATTTAATTTCTTCCAATAGCTCAGATAAATTTATGTAAAAGCATTATGGTTAGCAACAGACATAGTTCGCCTAGCAACTTAAATACTGTGTGTCCAGCCAGACAACCACTCTTGAACCAATGGGAAGTGATATCAGGTACACCTTGTGGGCACCAAAACTCGCTTTGGCTGAAAACCTGCAAAAGATTCTGAAGGACACCTAAGCCTGCCTTTGCTAAATCACTCAAAAGCACCCGAAAGTGCTGCTGGCCACTTTGGTTTTGCTTCCATACTTTATTCCATCTAAGCAAATTTCCAGACTTAAATATGAATTATTAAACTTGTAGATGATGTATGGCCTTTTCTCTTCTCCCTGCTTTCTGGCCATCTTCCTTAGCAATTACTAGTGAACAAGTACAAGTGGGAAATAAAAGGATCAAAATTTGAACTCACCCAAGTCTGATAATGAACACATTATTCTCTGCCTGAAATATGCTTCCCCTGTCCTTGCCTATCTTAGTCTTCTGCTCTGACCTGCCCCTCTGATTCCACATGTTTCTGCAATTGAGTTTAAAGGGACCTATCTTCAATTTGATTGCTTTAATTTGTAAGCTCCCCAGATTTGGACAATTTACCAGATTCTGGGCCAGAATTACTTATATACAACGCATTTGGAACCTGAACACACAAGGCCCAAAGAATGAGTGATGTGGGTGCCTGACAGAAAGATCATTCATTCGCTCCCCTCTACCACCACCCCTCCCTGTTGGCCAGTGACAAAATATTCCTGAGAACCTTTGGGACAAGTTCTCATAGAGAGGGACAAGCTCTTCTGGAGAGGGAAGCCTTGGAGACCCACAGCCAGCTACCTAAACAGGCTGTCCTCCACAGTGGGAGTCTATCCCTGGAGTCCAATAGCACCACAGGCTTTTTTTTGATATCCAGAGATGCTTTGGATCTTAGGAACAAGGAAGCAGAGTTCAAAGCCACCCTCTACCCAGTGCCAAGCACAATTCTGTTATTCTAACCAACCGTATACCAGGGATGGCTGAGTAATAAATACAAGTGAAAACGGCTAGAGCAATTCATTCATTCACTCACTCTTTTACTCTATTTTATTCATCCACCTACTCACCACCATTGATATAGTGAAAACATTTCTGGCCTTGAATCTGCATATAGTTGAACTCAAATTTGACATTACCAATTACTAGTTAAATGGCCTCGTACAAGTTAATTGTTTGTAAGCTTCAGTTTCTCCATCTATAGGAGGGAAATAATAATAGATCTGTTCAGGATTGTTCTGAAAATGAGAACAATTTTTTTTTCATTTAATAACATTTATTAACTGTTTTCTATCTTCCAGTGACTGCCATAGGCAGGAATACAACATTGAATAACAGACTTGGACCCTGGCTTCAGAATGTCTGCAAAATGCTGGATGACTTTCATAAGCACAATAAATGTGTCTGTGCTCAATAAATGGGTGCTAATACCATCACTGTTATTAATATTTCTTCATATTATTCCAGGCCCAGCCAAATGCTGACAATACTGAGCTGAGAGCTAGGTGCCTCTCTACAAGAGGAACATACTATTCCATTGCTCTCTACAATGTGCCTAGAAATGCAAGAAGTTAAAACAAGGGTGCAGTTATGGAACAAGGAACACAACCACTGAGCAGACCCTGTGGGACACCAAAAGCATGAGTGTAACTCCATAGAGTGTGTCTGTATATAAACATGAAGACTTCTCTTCCTGTGGGTCTTTATTTGGGGCTGGGAAAAGATTACTCAAGCTAAGGGCTGACTAGGGAAAGGCTCTCTAACATTGCTTAAAAGCCCTTCTCTCCAATGGCTTTCTCCTCCTGCCTCTGTTCCCTAAGCTCTGTCTCCACTATATGACCAGCGGACAGAACCACTCCCTCATTTTTAAGTACATTTGTCTTTAGTTCAGGTACCAGCTGATCTTTCTCAGGAATGAGAACAAGTAGCCTTTTCTGGGATTCTCCCCTTGGACCAACTTTATAATGTCCAGCACAGCACAAATTTGCTGTTAAAGACCCAAAGAAGAAAATGGAAAGGGTTACTGTGGTTAGAGAAAAGAGGGTCATAGGCTGACCAAATAGGCCCCTGACCAGCTACTAGAATTTTCTGTGGAGAAACTAAAAATACACAGCAATCATACATACATTACAAAAGCTGTTACACTGTCTAGAATACCAGATATTCTTGCCCCATTCAGATGTGTAAGTAGGTACCACACAGAAATGAAAGGGGAAAAGCTACTGGTCATATAAATGAAATTAAGAAAACACAATACAACGTATTTTTACATATGCCAACATTTCATTCAGTATTAAAAGTTCGCTTAACGTCCAGCCAACTGATATTTACTGAATATACACTATGTATCAAGAATTGTCAAACTCCTGTAGGAGAAAGCCCATTTGGTCTAAAAATTAGAGATGATTGGTGACATAGACAAAACACTTTCAGCAAGAGAGAAGAGTAGAATTCTGAGTGAAACTGGGTTAAAGATGGCAAATGGGGATGTCAAAGAGGTAAGTGTAGCCTCTTCTTTGAAGGCATTTACAAGAAGGAAAGACTTAGAGACACAAAAGAGACAGAGGGACAGACAGACCATGAGCTTTTAAGCCTCAAGAGACTTGTGTGTGCTTCTCTAAGAGTGTGAGAATGTGTGTGTGTGTGTGTGTGTGTGTGTGTGTGTGTGTGTGTGTGTGTGGACACAGACCTGGGTGCCCATGCACACATGTTCACTCTAAGGCTGAGCCCGACAGCTTGTTTCTAGCCCTAGTGAGAGCCCAAATGAAGGAAAGGTTAAAACTAACAGGAACTAATTGAAGGAATCAGTTCTTGGAGAAGAAAGGAGGGGACTAGACCAAGTGGCATCAGCCTTGAACAGAAGTCTTGGTGGTAATTAAAGCAAAGGTCTCCAGAAGAAATACACAATTTTTGATGCAGAACTTTATATTATAAAGTATACAGAGTTACTAACACTAAAATACTCATATTTCTAAGAATAAATAGAATTTCATAAATGGAAAGACAAACACATCAAAAGTAGAGCCACATATCTTCCTAGATACAACACAAAATGCCATCTATGGCACAGTATTTTTCCTTTATTGTTTATGTGAAACAACACTCATGACAGGGCTTTTTTACTGGATTCCCTTAAAAATGTGATCCCTTTGGTATGAGAGTTTTCCTCTTAGGTTAACATCTTCACCGTCACTACTAAAGAGCTACCTAACATCTCTGGCCTGTTATGAAAATCAAAATTCACTTGATTAAGAAATATTATAATTTGTCATTGGAGGGATAAGAGGTTTCAATTAAGGATTAGAAAGAACCTTCCTACCGCACAGGTTCAAAAGATGTATTTGAGCCTAAGTAAAGGACACAAAGATTAAAATGTACCACTCCTTTTATCATATAAAATTACGCTCCTCACCCCCGAACAACAGGCGACAGGTACGTGAAACAGCAGGTTCCCAGCAGCGAAGAGGCTGCTAACGCTGCCTTAGGCCAGGGGCCGAGGCTGAGGCCAGGGGTAAGTCATGGCGACACCACGCACCTCCCGACGTGAGATGGGCAGGAGGGAGCTGCGCCTTCTGGGGTACTCTTCCCCAGTCGTCTGAACTCAAATCCAGTAATGGTTAAAAACATAACATCAGGCAAAATTAAAGTGGGGAATAACATTTTCTAAAATAAAGTACAGTGCCACTGAAAAATGCTGAGTCGCGAAAAACAAGGAAAGACTAAAAGACAAATCAGCAGAGAATCAGACTCGACGACAATGCAGTGTGGTGGCCTGGACCGGGCCCCTGAGCAGGGAAACGACATCAGTGGAAAAATTGGTGAAATCCAAACAAATTCTGGAAATTAGTTAATGTGCTAATACTAGCTTCCTAGTTTTGACCAATATGACATGGCTAATCTTAAGAGAAATGAGTTAAGGAGTATAAGGAAACCCTTTGCTTTTTTCACAACTTCTCTATAAATATAAAATTACTCCAAAATAAGAAGTTCATTTAAAATCATACTTACTTGCAAAAAGAAAGACAATAAGTGAAAACCCTGCTATCTACTTCTGAATTACCTCAAGTTATAATTAAATTCAGCAATACAGAAGCAATCACGTCCCCCATTAAATGATGAGAAAATAAAAGGTAAATGTGTAAGTGTACTTAGAAACATCTTGAATCAAAATCAGCAACATGAAGTCTAATGCCTACACGGCAAAAACTATTGTTTATAGTTTCTTTCCTTCTGTTCCTGTGCTATTTTTGTCATTTTATCGGACTTAGTTTGAGATGTTTTTCTGAAAATACTATTTGTATTAATTGACTATGTTCTTATGGATGCAGGTTTTATACAAACACAGCCAATTTCTTTGCTGGCTTTGCTCTTTAGAGTGTGAAGGCATCCTGAGCAAGGACTCTGATATGAAGAATAAACGTGTGAACTACACCCAAAACATAGCGGCTACCTCTTGCTTCACCAAATGATAGCATTGACTTAATACTCCCACTTAATTCTAAAATACGTATTTCCGTTTTTAACAGCCTCATTGAGATACAATACATATACTATAAAATTCATCTAAAATGTACAATTCAGTGAGTTTTGGTATACTACCAGAGTTGTACGACCACCGATCACCACATTCTAATTTTAGAACAATCTCATCACCCAAAACAGAACCCCCACACCTAGGAGCAGCTACTGCTCATGCCCCATCCCACCCTCAGCTCTGTCTACCACTACTCTACTTTCTCTGTATATAAAATTGCTTATTCTGGACATTCTGTATTAATGAAATCAGGTAACAGGTGATCCATTATTCTGGTTTCTTTCAGTTAGCATAATGCTTTCAAAATTCGTCCACTCCGTAGCATGAATCAGCACTTCATTTCTTTTCATTGCCAAATAATATCCCAGTGGGTGAATATGTCACATTTTACTTATCCATGTATCAGTTGAAGGACATTTGGGCTATTATGAATATGCTGCACGAGCATGCACTTGTGTGCACGTGTTCAGGCAGACAGGCGCTGCCACTGCTCTCAGATGGACACCTGCAACTGCATCAAAGGGTGACTTTAACATTTTGAAGAACTGCCAGACTCTCTCCCAAAGTGGCTGCACTATTTAACATTCCCTTCAGCAAAAGAGGTTCCATTTCTTCACATTCTCACCAACACTTGTCATTGTCTGTCTTAAAATATGTATTTCTGATAGTTATAATTTCTCTGCCACTTTACTCCCTGTTGGAGCTGTGGTCTTCTCCTCACCTTTCCAAGGCAATGCTAGGTAGAAAGATAGACATGAGCAGCCGGGGGAGAGAAGATAAGGTTCAAGGAAAAAGCATCCATCAGGGGGACAGCTAAGGCTTTGCAGGGAGATGACTCCTGGCCTACTGGGACTAAGCCCGACCAGGGCTCAACGCAGGTGCAACCAAACAAAACTCAGAACTGCCCAGACCACCTTTCACCACAATCTCATTACAATAAAATAGCTGTTTGCTTCCTCCTTCCCCCCACTGTGGGCTTTCCTGTGCGCATTTTGGGAAAAAATATGCGCACCAAGAGGAGTGGATGTATGTAGAACTGTCAATCAAATGACCTCGCCCTGTTGATCAAAGAGGCACCTCCCCAGTCAGGTCAGGATAAACAGACCCAGCCCAAGTTCAGGGCCTTTGTCTACCTGGATGCTGGTCTGTTCCTCCTTGGAGTGTATTCCAAACTTTCACTCTGCTTCACTATTCTGTCTCTGCCTGTGGATAAAGTGAAGGTTCCGGTGGCCAGGATTCTCACCTGGCCCTGGTCTGCTGGCTCAGTGCACACATGTGGGCAATATGTTGCTATTGACTCTATAAAGAGCCCTGCCCAGGGCTCTGGGTTGCACGGCTGCAGGAGAGCAGAGGTGGAGTGGTGGCAGCGCCAAGGACAGAAACAGACGGCTGTGCGGGTAGAGAGGCCCAGAGGCAGAGGCCGGCTTGCTGCATGCGGACCCGCTCTGAGGGGACAGGATTCTGGTTCTTGACCTGCCACCGTGGAAACAAAGTTGGGTATCTACTGTCATTTCTTTGGTCACACTGAATCCATATTGAACTTGCCCGGGGCTGAAACCCATTGGCAAGACACTGCCTTTCAATTCTTTTTTTGACAGGGACAAGAACCCAGGAAATCAGACTCACCCAGTAACATATTTGGTGCTGTGACTCAGATTGCTACTCCGCCATTAAGGTATGCTAAATAAAAGCCTCCTGGGGCTTTAACTCTCCATCGGCTCTCTCAGCTGAAACCTTTCCTTCGGTAAGACAAGAACAAGGAATTCCACAATTCACCAGCCGATAACAGACACTTATGTTGCCAAACAACTCCACAAAACAAATTTTAAAGGATATGAAATCTACTAAGTCCATAATCCACCTTAATCCTAATCTCTTCAAAGTGTTTAACTTCATTCCCCTCTGACCTAATCATTTTCCTTTTGTTTTATTAATTATTACTTTAATATGATTCCAAAATACAAATTCCCACTGAAGTAATTTTTAGCCAAGCAATTAATGTGATGACATGCATTTCTATGGGAAATAGGAGCAAAATTATTAATTTAGCCATGTTCACAGACCTCCTTCTTTCTCCAAAGATAATTGTGTAATTTAGTTTCTTACTGTTGCTCATGAACCATTAAGGGATCATAAAATCAGCTGGATGGGTCACAGCCGCAATTTTTAAGTTGTGGAGGGGAGGAGAGTGGATGGGAGGGGAAGAGTTGAGTGGAGTGGAAAAAATAGAAATGTTAACATCTGCTGCATTATTTTCTGACACTTTACATTTATATGTGGTCAAGAAAGTTTGAAAGCCACTGCTGATATCAGAGATTTGATTTTCCCCTACCTCTTTCCTAAATAGGAATAATTGTTTCCTAAATTCAAAGAACTGGAAATGATAGAAAGGTGGATATATTTAAAAGGCAGATTGTGAAAAAGGAATCTGGGGAATTTGAAGAGAGAAAAGCTGTGAGTGAAAGAAAAGTTTAGTAAGGGCTGATTGTGTACTATGTACTTAGGTTCTTTTAATGCCTGTTTTAGTCAGAGCAAGTAAAGAACAGAGTGTATTTTTAATGATTTGGGGCTATATACTTTGCCTCTTACATTCTATGTTGCTCTGATAGTAAGTAATGAGTTTCTAAGTTATTAAGGATCACATAATACATAATTACAAATGTATGCTCACTTACATATGAAAGCATTTATCATGGTTGGAAAAGCCAACTTAATAGCTCTCTATGGGAACGGAATTTGTCTTTTTTAGAGATGATAGTAGCTTGTAGTTAAGAGCATAAACTTTGGAGTCAGGCTGACTTTAGTTAATCCCAACTTTACTTCTAATTACATATGGTGAACTAGGAAAATTATTCAACCTAAGTAAGATTTAATTTTCTTCAGACAACCCATTAGGTTCCCTTAAAAATCAAATAACATGCCTTAGACTTTCTTGATAACATCTTTCATTTTCCATTTTTCCGTATTGCCTTACATTTCACAAATGGTGTTTATGCCAGTCTCTTTATCTTTCAGAGGTATGGTGTAGCTTAATCAGTGTTATATAAAAGGCAGATGTTATAACTGAATTAAGGCATATTTTTAAAACTACAATATCGTAGGACCAAGAATATAGTAAGAAATCAATAAATTGAATGTTTTTATTTTAATGATTTTATAAGTCTTAAAAATATTTTAAAGCAGATAATCTGAAGATATAGTCAATTATAATCAAGGAAAAAATAAGTGGATACAAAAAGACAATGTCACTTGGGTAAGCAATCAGACAAGGACCAGCACTGTGGATAAAATGAGAGTTCCAGTGGCCAGGATTCTCACCTGGCCCTGGTTGACTAGCTCACTGCACACCTGTGGGCAGTACATGGCTGTTGACTCTATATAAAGAGCTCCGCCCAGTGCTCTGGGCGCGACATGGTGATATGGCTGCCAGGCTGCAGGAGAGCAGAGCAGAGGCTGGAGTGGTGGCAGCACTGAGGACAGAGGCCCAGAGGACGGCTGTGCAGGACGACTGTGCAAAGTGGCCCAGAGGACGGCTGTGTGGGATGACTGTGCAGAGGGGCCCAGAGGACGGCTGTGCAGACAGAGAGGTCCAGAGGCAGAGACCAGCTTGCTGCACGCAGACTCGCTCTGAGTGAATGGGATTTTAGTGACTAACCTGCCACCTGGAAATAAAGTTGGGTATAACCCTTTCACCCCAAGAACATTTTGCTGTCAATTTCTTTGGTCACATTGAATCCATAGTGAACTTACCCGGGGTTGAAACCCATTGGCAAGACAAGCACCATTCAGTCATTCCAATATTATTGCTTATTAATGTAACTACTATATTCATAAAAATTTAAGAAACTGACATGTGACAAGCAAAAAGGCTACACTGTGGATAAAGTGAATGTTCCTATGGCCAGGGTTCTCACCTGGCCCTCGTTGGCTAACTCACTACACATGTGTGACTCTATATAAAGAGCTTTGTCCAGTGCACTTGGCTACACAGTGGCATGGCCGCATGGCTTCAAGTCTAAAGGGGAGCAGAGGTTGGAGTGATGGGGTTGCAGAGGACAGAGACTGAGAGGTTGCGGGGGCAGAGAGGCCCAGAGGCAGAGACCGGCTTGCTGCATGCAGACTGGCTCTGAGTAGACTGGATTCTAGTGATTGACCTACCGTCGTGGGAATGAAGTTGGGTATAAACCCTTTCACCCCAAGAACATTCCACTGTCATTTCTTTGGTCTCATTGAATCCATAGTGGACTTGTCTGGGGCTGAAACCCATTGGCAAGACACTGTTACTTGTGTCCCAACTTCCAATGATATTAACACAGGAAAACTCCAAGTAAGCACCAAGCAGGTGAAATTATTTGGCAGCAAAACATACACAAGAATAGAATACTGAAAATTCAGTTATAGTATATGCCTTTATATAACACTGATTAAGCTACACCACACCTCTGAAAGATAAAGAGACAGGCATAAACACCTTTTGTGAAATATAAGGCACCAAGGAAAATGGAGATTGAGAGATGTGATCAGGAAAATCTAGGAAATGAATTGCAAACCAAAAAATTAGGTAACTACGTTAAACCTGTGGTCCTGTTTTAACTTGGCTAAGTCCTTTCTAATCAGCTCAGCTAGAAAATGTCACTGTCCATGTACTTCTAACGTTTGCTTACATGAGGGAATTATATACAAGTTAGAGAGGCTTGTTGTCACCCATAATCCTCCTTGGGCCTCCTACAAAGAGCAAAGTTCTGAGACATCTCCAAAAGACCTAGTAAGGTGCATGGTCCTTTGTAATTTGATTCTAAATAAGTCACAGAAATTGTGTCTAGCCTGGTGTCTGACACATAGTAGGTGCTCAACAAGTGTCTACTGGAGGAAGGCAAGAAATAAGGCATGATAATATCTACTGTCTTAAGTAACAACAACTATTTCATTTCATCATTTAATAGAATTTTCCTCAAATCCTGAAACAAAAGTTATTTAATTATCAGAAAAAACTACAAACATGCATTGCTTATATACAAAGGTTTATACTAAATATTAGAGCTTCATGCATTTAAAAAAGGGATAAAAAGGCCATTAGTTCATGAAAAGGAAGGATAAAAGAGAAAAACTAAATGAAACCAATTGGATATCACCAGAGACTATTATGGCACCAACTTATTTCCCTGAAAATTAATAAAGAGAAAAAATTAAAATTTATGCTGCCATTTCCGTTTAAATTGTATTTCACAAAAACCATGATGCAGGTTCTATGTAAAGGGATTCTACCTAAGAAATGCAAGCAATGAAAAAATTTCACTGTTAGCATTTTTCAATGTATAATAAACTGATTCTTGCAACAGCCATAAATGAATGGTAAAACCACTAGGTGCAAAGTTCACGGGAAAGCTCACAATAAAGGTATCAGGCTGTTACCTGTCACCATCTGAATTCAAACTAAGCATTACTAAGTGAAACAAGACATCGTCCACCACTGCTATAAAATGTGAAATACACAGCACCATTTATGAAATATTCTTGCAAAATATATACATACATCTAAAATAAGTCTTTCTACCTAAATTCCAGCCTATGGGGAACATGTAGAATAACAGAAAATGAATTAAATACTTGGACAAAAGAGTAATCAGAAAAACCTGAATTCCAAAATGCATGACTTTCTACAGAAAAAACTGACCTGTTCCTTGTACACTATAGAATGGGAGATCGAGAAGAGGGTAGAGAGAGGAAGAGCGGGCTGAGGGGATGAAGAAGGAAGGGTGGAAGGGAGGAGAGAGAAGGAGGGAAAAATGAAGAAAGAAGTTGGTTTTTAGATTAAAATAACCCAAAAGACTATAGAAACAAAGGTCATAACCAGATACAATGAACAGATCTTGTTTGGAAACTGATTTGAAGAAACCAACTATATAAAATACATTTCTTAAACAAGTAAATGTGAATTTGATATGAACTGCTAATGACTTAAACTTTGCTCATTTTATCTGAAGTGATAAGTGACTTGTACTTAGTGGTCTAATAAGGACAAAGTGCTTGCACTGAGTGCTATGTGGCTCTAACTACATGAAGATGAGAAGCTCCAAAGAGAGGCCCCACGCCTGTTTTCTTCACTGCTGTACCCTCAGTGCGGAGCACAGGGCCCTCACCGTGAGACAACGGGCTCACTCAGCATTTACGGAATGACTGTGTCTAGGGTAGTCTAAGATGATATCTCAGAACCTTGCCTGAGTTTTAACAAATGAACTATAGGAAGTATCAGAAAACAGTTGAGAACATTCAAATTGCTTTAGTGCCTGGAATTTCATACACATTTGGAAAAAGAGAGAAAGCTTAAGTAGAAGAAAGCAAATTTACACTCCATATGCTATGCTGTGAACTTTGTATTTTACCCCATTGGCAGAAAGCTGTCATTGAAAGGGTTTGTCTATACATGAATTAGAATGAGCTTTTGAAAAGCTTTCTTTAGAACAGAGTTTTTCCATATCTGCACATTTTGGCCAGGTAACTTCACTGTGGGGGCCACTGAATGCATCACAGGATATCTGGCACCACCCCTGCCCTCTCCCAAGTAGATGCCAGAGGCAAACCCCATCCCAATGAGGGCCACACATCTCCCGACATCGCCACATCTCACCTTTGGGCAAAAATTCCTGCAGCTAAGCATCAATGCGTTAGAAGTCTTGTGAGTCAGATGGTGAAACTCAAGTCAGAGAGATAGATTAGCATGCTATGCAAAAAGAGAAATAAGAAGTGCCTGAACTAATGAACTAGCATGGGGAATAGAAAGAAAAAGAACAGATTTGAGTAACATTTCAGAGGCAAACATAACCTGACCATCTATGAGGGTGAGTGAAGTTGAACAGTGCCTCAAAGCTGATGCCCAGCTCTCCTGACTGGGCAACTGAATGGTAGGGTTAATCATTTAAGAAGAAACTAAAGATGCAAATAGGCTCATTTATTCATTCATCCAACAAGTACTTATCGTGTAGCTAACCACGTTCTAGGTGCTAATGTGGTAAACAAAAGGACCAACATCCTCCTTCATGGAACTCATATAGAGGCAGGCGAGGGAACAGCCAGGAATGACATAACTTCCCAGAGTGAGAGCTGCTGTGAGGACGCTCTGTGTGGAAATGTCTAAGGAACCTAAAGACGGACACATAGAAAGAGATATTATCAGCATCGTATAGTGATTTTATCAGGCAGGCTTGGACTGGAAGATGTGATCTTCAATGTCAATTCTGCTCCCAATGGGTGTGTCACTTTGGAAATGTTGCTTGAGCTAAGTCTCAGTTTTCCCAATTACGACGTGGTAATAGTGCTCACTTAAAAGGATTGTTAGGCTTTTTAAACAGGAAAGAATGTACCTGTGTCTGTGCATGCCTGTGTGTGTGCCCATGTATGGGAGTGTGTGTGATCTTAGTGCAACATCTGGCATGAGCAAGGACTCAGTAACAATAATGCATCATTATGATCATCCAGCTGTGTGTGGGGAGGATGAGCAATAGTGTTTAAAGCCTTTGCCAAGCCATTCAACACTTAAGGTTTTCATGCTTTATACTTTCATTCAACAAGTTTTCGTGTGCCCAGTCTGGTTGATGCCGTTCTAGGAGCCAGGGACTCAGCTGTGAACAAGATGCCAGGTTCCAGGCTTTGGCACCAAAGCTGTTACTGACAGCTTCATCCTTCTCAGCAGCTGGGTCTGCTCACTTCACAGCCTTTCTGGGCAGCTGCTTGATGTAAAATCAGCAAAATTCCCAACATGACCTCAGAATGGTCCATTTCAAAGGCAATATGTAGTAGCTAAAAGCTTCACCAGGGTCTGACGGTAGAGAAAAATTAGACAGCTGTTTCATCCTTGTCAATCCATAGTGACATTAAGTTTAAAGTTGTTTGAGAGAAAACTGCTTGGCTTTATAGAAAGCAACTCAGTAAACAATGGTAGTTGCTAGAACTGCATCCCGGGGCCACTTGTACTCTAAATAATGACACATCCCCCAAGCAGGAGCCATCAGAGGACCAGCTGAAAGTAGAGAGCAGAATAATACTGCAGAGGTGTTTTAATCAATGGGTTCCAGGAGACGGAGGGTTGTTAACGGCCACGCCAGGTCCACGTCTGAGTGATCCCTGCATCAGGATCTGAGTCAGTGCTTATCAGCCCTGGTCATACATTAGTGTGCCTTAGACAAGTCCTTGAAATAGCCAGGCTTGGGCCTTACCTCCCCAAGATTCATTTTTACTTGGACAGGGTAGGGCCTGAGAACTGGTACTCTTAACAAAATTCCCCAAGTAATTCTTAAGTCTGTAACTTTTTTTTGTGAACCATTGGTCAGGGTAAACAGTGATCAAAGTGTGATTTAAACAGAAATGCTTGCAACAAAGGGAACGTATGAGAAAGTTAAATTAACTGGAAGAAAAATTAAAAGTTATATTTAATCCACTTTTCCTTCAGTCCTTCACAAATTTCGTTACTACTTTTAATCCCAATTTTTGAGCTAACAATACACATTCATGAATAATATTAAGCCAATAGCTATTTTTAATAAGCTGCTTTATTTCTCTGTCCTACAGTATAAACAGAAATTAAAAAATGGAAATCCTTTTTGTAAAATTCCTGAAAATAACCTATCCTTTCAATTTTAACTTCTTTTCTTGATTTCTCTCATCTTTCTCCCACATTTTCTGTTTACCTGGGTGCCAGATTCCAATATACAATAGGTGCTCTGCATTGTAGGAAAATGGTACCAAAAAGCAGCCAATTAAAAGGGGATAATTTTATAATAAATTATTGAGAAAAACTGAATTGAGCATTCCTTGAAAAAATACTAAGGAAAATAAGTCACATATTTTTAAATGGATCAAAAACAAAGATATATTTCAGAGGAAATTTTTCTGAAAAAATTATATGAAAACATTTACAAGACACTGTGCATTTCTGATTCACTCGAAAAAAGAATCACTTCATTTTCCAGTGATTCACACTGTATTTGCTTTGTATTTCCATTTCTTCCCATTGATAACAGGTGTAGGAAAAGATAGCTTCTTTCAGCATCAAAGATGTCTGAATGGAGACATTTTGAGATAAAAATCAGTGAACAGCTTCATGGCATAGAAACCTTTGCTCTCCACTCAACTCTGCACAAGGAAAACAAGTGCATTCTGTGTATTACTCTAAAATTACCATCACAGAGCAGAATAAGCTGGTAAATCACTAAATCTATAGATGATCAAATTAATAAATTACTCAAAAGGTCACATGAATGTGATATCAGATATAAAATAGCCACCAGCCCTAAAAGCAATAATTGATGTGAGGTCCAATATTATTTTGAAATTTAATAAATAGAATGCAGAATATACATGAGAGACAAAGGCTTCTGTCTAAGCTAGAAACATAATATTCTGTAATCCCAATTGCTGCCAAATAGTATTAAATGATAATTATGTGATATTATAATGTTTTATATAGTGCTGTGCAGTTAATATAAGAAGATATTACCCCACCTTACAGATGTGGAAATTTAGGCTCAGAAGTACAAGTAACTCACCCCAGGCTATTTGGTTAGGAAAAGATAAAGATGAAATTCAAAGACAGATCTTCTTCGCCCCAAATATAAAAGTTTAGTCAGTAACACTGTATCTTTTAAAGAATATTCATAAGTATTATTAGCAAAAAGGCCAGAGAAGTATCTTTCTTTATTAATTCTATAGGCTGAGAGCATTTATCTCTAACTTATAGGACCAGAAAGACAACTTTATTTTTATTTTACCTTATTTTCTAGGAGGAGAAAATGGGCAAATTTGTCATTTAAATTAGAATTTGCTAAGAAACATTCTTAAGCAATTCCCATTGCTCCTTGGTCACACTGTCCGTTCACATTAATACCACAAGGTGCAAACTCTTCAAAAGCATTCAAATAAACTTCTTTATCACCAAATCTTTTCAGCTTCTTTCTGAAGTTTACTTAGCCAGAAGCTTACAATTATTCAGGTCACTCCCAAATCCCCGAAAACATGCACCGTAAGTAATGACCTTTACAGGTCATCCTTAGCAGGAACTCTATGATCTAAATCATCCCAGCTCCACCACAAAGCAGGTGCTTGTGTTTCTTTGCCAAGCCAAGTTGTTATTTTCATTACATGCTTTTGTGTCCAAGGTATAATTTCACATTTGTGTGAACACTTAACTAGTCTAGACCTTCCTTTTTACTAGAAATTCGTAAAGACAGAACTGTGTCTTCTGCCATTAGTGTCCACGTCCCCAGGTCCAAGCGTGCTCTCCGGCACACAGCTGGCTCTCGGTTTTGTCAGTGAAGACTACTTAATATATGGGCCTCACAGCAGTGGAGTAGTTTCAGGTCTACAGCCAGCACCCTAAGTATCTGCTGCTGTCTGTTGAGTCAGCGAGTGAACCTTAGCATAACTAAAGTAGCAGAGAAGGAAATTTTACAGTCTAGATTTTTACTAGATTTTGTTTCGAAACTTAGAGAAATAACAAGTTGACCAAAATACTTAGTAATGCCATTTCATAGATTAAGTGAAACAGAGTAACGTCTGATTAAAACAGGGGAGATATATATCTAATCTTGACAGTTTCTAAAATATGAGTCAAAACAGAAACAGGAGACCATAAGGAACAGCCAAACCAGCCCTAAGTGTAACTCAGTCCTGACCAGCAGGGCAGAGTGTGTTTTTCAGAGATGATGGCAACGGTATCTTCCTTCCCACATTCCTTCCTCCAAGGTGACCTACCCACTCCTAACCCAGTAGGTGAAGTCTAATTCCTCTTCCCTTGAATCTGAGCTATCCTAAGTGACTTTTTTTTTAACCAATAGAATATGGCAGAATTAAAGTTCTGGGGCTTACAGAACAAGAGAAGCCATACGGCTTCTATCTGGCTCCTTGGAGCCATCCTGCTTAGCCCAGGCGACTCACAGCACCGTGAGATCACTAATAAATTGGTAATGATTTGTCACTAAGGCTGGGAATAGGTTATTACACAGCAATAGATAACCTGAAAATTGAGAAAAAACACATGTGATCCCTATTATATGCAGATACTGTGCTAGCTCATCCAATATTTACAAAACTGTTTTGGGTAAAGATGGAATTCAGAGTTATCGCAAGCACTAAATCAAAGGGTCTGATGGCCCCAGATAATCACAGTCTTCTTACTCATCCTCTTGCCACCAAACAGATGTGCATGTGACTACTCCATAACCCACCTGGACCCTCTGCCAGAAGGCTCAGCCCACCCCACCCTTTTCATGTAGCTGACCACTACTCAGTCTCAGACTCCTCAGTTCTCCTTTTTTATACACTCATAATACCCTGTAATTCCCCACTTGCAGTATTTATCATAGTTCTAATTGGTGAATTATATGTGTGATTATTAGTTTGCTATCTATTTATTACAATAAACAACAAACTTCATGAGAAATGAGACCATAGGCTCCTTGTTTAATATAGGATACTATAATATGGCACAATATTCTGCACATAGTAAGATTTTTTTGTCATTTTACATTAAATGAGATGTCACAGCTATACTGTTGGATGAGAGAAAAAAGCCTTTTCCCAAATCTGAGGTCCCTAACTTTGCTTTTGTCAAAGATGACAACTATAGTTTCCAAAGAGCCTTTAAAGTTCTAGCCAGATCACTGGGCTGGATCTGATAGGTAAGTTACTGTAAAGTATGACTTGTGACAATGAATCAGTAATAGCCAAAATCATCAACTTCCCAGTCCCCTCCTTGCAAGCTGCCTGAAGACCTCAAATATCCAACTCAGTTACAGCAGCATTACTCAAGAGGATAAGTGCACAATCTCTGAAATCAGATGAAATCAGACAGACCTAGAGTCACATACTACTTCTGCAAATTATTTGCCTCATATGAGGTAATTTATTTATCTGAGCCTCATTTTCCTAACATACAAAAAAACACAGACAATGTATTTTCATGAAATTATGAAAATTAAATAAAATAATGCACGAACAATCCTTGACACACAGCACAGCAGGTCACTCAATAAAGTTAGTTTCCCCTCTGTTGGAATGTGTGATCACCATTCCACAGTGTTTCCTAGTGGAGATCACACTGTAATCCAACATGCAAATAAAAGTAGAAAAGTGCATCAGCTTCTCTTAAGATTACAGAGAACCACTTACTGAATTATTGATATATTTAACTGTAAGTCATTCATAAAAAATGAAACATTTGTAATGTCATATATTTAAGATGCAGGTAGGATGATACCAGAATCAATTTTTGACTATGTAGTTTCAAGCTGAACTGAGGATTACTCTTCATGTTTGAAATCACGTTTTGGGGAAGCAGTTTAAATTACAGAGAAGAAATAAATCATACTTCATACTTCATACTGACCTCAAGTCTCAGGAAAAACAATGACAGCCTCATTGTCAGTGTCATGAAACCTGGTATTGACACGTATGCTAAGAAGCAAGTCATCCTCATCTTTCTTCTATTACTACCAATCGGCACAATCACGTGGTAAAAAGCAAATGAGGCAGATTAGAAGGCGTCAGGGTGGAAAGTGTGTGACTTTGATCTGAGAGTTTGATAACCATTCCAGGTAATACAAGCTCATCAAAATGTTTATAGTCACAGCTCTTGACACACAGTATCTAGTATTTTTGACTATTTACAATATCTAGTCAAATTAATGTTTAAAAGAAGAATAAATTTGAAAGAAGAGCGGTTAAATACAAATTTCTCAAAGACAGATCAGAAATCATTTAAGAGGAAGGGAAGAGAGATCCTAGGAAAATGATGTAAAACAGTTCTGCAATTAAAGATCAAATTTAGCACTCAGCTAAAATTTTGTGATAGATTTTTTTCAGTCCTCCTTGAAAGCAAGCTCATTTGAGAGGCAAATTCTGCTGGTATTACGTCCTAGGAAAAATGTATTCTGTGGATCCTCATCCATACGGGAGATGCTGGAAAGGGATGGAATAGATCTTCTCAACATGGGACGGCGAAACTATTTATGGCCATAGCTTATAACAATGATGAAGACTAAAAAAAAAATTAGTAAGTAATGCCTTGAAGCTTAAGTAATGTTTTGCTTTCCTGAAAATATCACCTTATGAAGAATTTAGGGAAAGCAATAAAATATTCTCATTAAGTACTATAAACCTGTGGTTCCAAGACATTAGGGGTTACTAATAAGCAAAGCTGGGGGTGCGGGAAAAGAACAGAAGACGCTGTCAAATGTTACTTTTGTCAGAAAATAAGGATATTTTTACATCTATCATATGAGCACTTCAAAAAGAAAGGTTATTTTGAATAGCAAAAAAAGTAGATATTAACTAAAGGGTTAGTCCTTTAGTAAATCTTGTGAGATGTATGATAAGATCACTGGAAAAGTAAGTTCCAATATATTTTTTTCTTATTGACCACAACCCATTAAATCTTACTCACAGAATAGCACCAAAACATAAGTATTTGGGGATCACTGCCTTAGACAATTTTTCTAAATGCAATCTCATAGAGACCTGAACTCAGAAAGGGCTTCCCACTTGGAGTTTAACACCCCGTGGTCATCACGTTTAATTCTTCATAAAAGCAACATGCCCACTGGTTTCATTTTGCACTGGGCCCCAGGAATTATGTAGCCAGTCCTGTCTAAAATACTGTGGGCATTATGTATGTTTCAGAGGAACCTACTTAGAAGTTCAGGATTTAGTTTCTAGTGAGTACTCAAAGTGCCAGTGTAATTCTGTCATTTAAAGAGGGAGGAAATGCCTTCAGAAACAAGACAGGGAAGTGGCAAACAGACATTTTACAGTGAAAACTGTGGTACACGATTCCACCCAGATGAAAGGTTACTTCAGTGCTCAACAGGTTGCCAAAACGTCTTAGGAGAAAAGGCCACAATATTTCTATAGAAATAAGAATTTTGCTCAAGACATGGGACCACTAAGCTGAAACTACACAGTTCTGTATCAGAGAACATACAAAAAACGTTGAGTTGGGCCAAGAAAATGTTAATATCCTTTGTTATCACTCCTCTAACACACAGCATCACCTCTTGAAAGGCCTGCCAAAATGAACTAGCCCCAAAAGGAACATTCAAGTTGTCTTCCAGCTGTGCCATTGAACAGAATTATTTAATCTTATCCATGTGAATTGGACAATTTCTGCCAAAAACAATAACCTATAGCTGAAGTAAAAATGTTTTTCATGACAATAATTAGTCAAAATGAGATGTGGCTTTGGAGCAAAATTAATATGGAATTAAGCCCAGCAAAACTAATATGAAAAATGTCAAAATCAATGACATTTAAGAACTGTACAACCCCAAATAACAGCTCTTACTCTCCCTCAGATTCCTCTGCCCGTAAAATGGTTCAGGGTGACTGCAGTGATCAAATGGATGGGTTAATATAATGGCTGAGAACAGGCACCCTGTGCTCTGGCCTCACCCTGGCCCTGCCACTCACTGGTCATGTCAACCCTGACAAGTCACTTAACTTCCGTGTCTTGGGGCACCTACTCACTAGTTTTTAATCCAACAGACCTTGTAGGTAGATATCCCATTATAACTCTCACTAACCCACCCGTACCAGGCACATGTCCCAACACTGTCATTCCAAGGCTGTAAGACACCCTCTGACTAACCCACACCTGCATTGTCCGCCTTCTACAGAGAGAAAGTAACACACCTGGACCCATTCCCCTCCGTTTCTCATTCTCCAGTGCCCAAATAGCACAATATCCCTTGAGACACTGGCCTTGGACAAACTCCTTAGTCCCTATACACACCCACTGTGACGAGATAGGGTGTCTGTGATCAGGCCTGGGCTGCAAGTCAGGTGTGCAGCATGTGACCTCCTCTGCTCCATATTTTCTATATGTATGTATGAATACCCCTGTGGGATTTAGATGTTAGGTTGAAATTATCCATGCCTATAAAATGGACCAAGAGTTTAAGGCCTTGAAGACAAGGGCAGAGGCTTATCCATCCTCCGTTCCCACAGTGCTGGTCATGTAGCACGTCTATCTCGGGACTACAGTTTAAATGAAAGTGTCCAAAAGTAATTCATATGGGCTCAGTCCAAAGTAGACTCTCAATGACTGTTAGTGACCCTCAAATTTTACTTTTCTTTTCCTTTCTACACAAAATGAAGTGGGGTAGCTTTACCCCATTTTTGTGTGTGTTAAGCATTATACTTGATTCTTACTCTTTGAACATCATGTCATCTATGATACGTAGGTATGGATAATTCAGTTCTGCAACATTTTTTTCAATTCTAGCCTAAAGGTTGCCACGAGATAATACTTTCTAAATACTGGTTCTTGATAAACACCTGATGGATGGATTGACAGATAAGGACTTTCCAATCTGCTCTATTATCTCCTCTCTCATTCACTGTAGAAGCAGCTAAGAGTTTATAGCAAATCAGCAGTTCTAAATTCATAAAGACTAAAGCACATGCACACATCAGAAGGAGAGGCATACTTACCTTCAGCTCTTATATTCCCACCCTTAAAAGCAAGTGCCCTTTGTTTTGCAAGAACAACCTAGAGAATTCTTCCAGGGCTTATGCGAAAATAAAAGATTTAGCTTCTACAGTACAATTACAGAGGAACCTTCTGGTCTGCAAAACAGAGAGTTAAGTCTCTGGTAGGTCACCATCTTCATGGAAAGGTTCAGCTCAACAAATCTGTCCACTTGATTTATTTCGAGTGCAATAGTTACTGTGACTTTATAAAGTCCTAATAAGGGGAAACAAGGTATACATGAGTAAGAACCATGAAGGAGCTATGTAGAAGTATGCTAATGGTTGTCTATGGGTTTCTAACTCTGTTGATTTTCTATTGTTTTTAACTCAGTTTCCAAAAAGTGGGAAGTCCCTCAACAGGATAAACAGTGTTGGTTAAACAGCATGCACAGTGCAGTTCTCAACTTCAGGGCCAGATCACCCAGAGGGCTCTGAACAGATATCCGGGACCGTGCACAGAGCCTCTTACCCGCAGATCTGGGGCATTACTGTATGCACTGTAAGTTTCCCAAGGACGCTGATGCTGGGGAGGGAGGGATCACACTTGCAGGCTCCGGCATTCGACAGAGGCAGTGCTGAGGGTGTACAGGATCGTGGTTAAGGGCACAGGCTTTACAGCAGACAGGTTGGATAAGAGGTCCCCAATGGTGTTAAACTTGGCATATTAACACAGGTCTATATTCCTTTGAATAACTTTTCCAATTGAGCTTACTCCCCTGGAATTAGTCGCATGGAAGTCAAACTCAAATTGCAGCCAGATCACAGATGTGTGACTTCACTGATCAGATGCACCCACTGAACCATCAATTCACAAGTGAACAATGTGTGGCAGCAAGTTCTGTGGGCAGTTTGCATATCACTGCTGTTTGGGATGCCAGGCATTCAGTGTCCTGGGGCCTCAGAGGCGCAAGGTAAAGTCGTGATGTTCAGGAGGCAACAGTGCAGCCAGGTCAAGCGTCTGGCATTTATTGCTTGGAGCAGCAGTTTCCTTAACAGGCCAGTTAAGCAGCTTGACTTCAGTCACTGTCCCAGGAAGTCAGGCCTTGAGTTCTGCCTCCGGCTCCTCAAATGTTCTATAGGCCACCTAATACCATACAATGAAATCATTTCGGCCAGAATGGATTCTGAGGTTTGCATCTAAGAACACTGCCCAGTATTACCCCCACTTGAGTATTGTGAGCCAATAATTATCAATACAGCCTCAGTGACCTTCTCTGTAAAATGAAAATACTGCAAAGTGAAAATTTTTTTACATAGCATGGATTATAGTATATATAATATAGATTTCTGAAGGATACTTTAAACTCAAATTTGTTTTGTTTTGTCAAAAAGCTCCAATTTCATATGCTTAACCTTATAAAATACAGTAATGAGTAATTTTTCACAAACAAAAGATTCCTTTCAACTAATATCAGCTAGCCAGAAAAATGAATTTATGTTGAAGCTTTTTTTTAAATCTCATCTCTTCCCCTCTTAGAATTTGGGTATTTTAAAATGAAATATCCAATATTTCAAAATGTAAAACAACGATTAGTAAATTGCCTGGAAGAAACAGAAAACAGTATTCAAGGCGGTATTTTGAACATACATGCTATTCCCCCAGGCTATATTCTTGAAAGAGAAGGGAGAGAAAATGTGCTTTTTCAACTCTACCGTTCCCACAATCCCAACAAGACCTGGCAGAGCTATTGATCTGACCTCACAGTCCTGGGTACCTGCCCTAACCTCTTGGTTGTTCTTCAGCTGACAAGCTAAGGCGCAAAACTGCATTTTCTGACTTTGATTGTGATTTTCTCTGCACCTTAGTGCCCAGTGCAGACACTGCTGTAGATTATCCCTACCTGAACCCGTCTGACTGACAGTCAGAGTAGCCAGCTGGGCCACACATTCACAAGCCACCTCCAGTCCCTTCTCCCCTTTCATGCAAAGGCCAGGCTCCTTGAGTCCACAGCGGTTTCAGTCGTGGCCCAGGGGAGCAAAGTCGTCACAGGCCTGTATTTTAAGAACACTAAATCTGGGAGAGATTTTGTACATTTGCCCACAATCACACAACCTAGGAAGTACTGGAAAGAGGACTTGAGCTCAGATCTGCCTGATTCCAATACTCCCCCACTCTTAACTGCTTTTGCAATATTTCCTCTTTCTTTGAATACATGAGAAACAGGAATTATATTTATTCTGTATACTTTTTGAGAGCCTGACTTAAAATTATTTTTCAGAATGCAGTAAATATTTACTCAAGGGCAAGTTATCTGGCCACCTATTAGAATTCATGTTTTGATAAAAGACTAGTACCTTAATCCTGATTCTTTAAAAAAAAATAGTAATAATCCCAAATATTACAGGCTAAGGCTTGAATGGAAGGTACAGTTCCAAGGCAGCAAGAGTGAGGAAGAAAAGGAAAAAGCAGGGAGGGAGGGAAAAAACATACCAGGCAGGGGCATTAGGAAGCTTCACAAGGAAACAGTGGCTCAGACTGCAGTGGGTGACTTCCTCAGGCCACGGGGAACCACACCACCATGAGACCATCAGGAGAAGACTTCTCCTTGGTGGTCAGAGGCAGCCCCAGGCCATGGTAACCCTGCTTCCTGCCCTCTCGCAGCACTGGACGGAAGTCACGCCATTCCGTGCTGTGTGGCCAGCACTTGTCCAAAAGAGGAAACCCCCGTGAGTACTGTCAGTCGGGTCCAGAGGCAGGGCCTGGGGTCAGAGTCGCCAGGCCAGGCCACCCAGGCTGGCTGTGGTAAGAGGCACAGTGGTGCACAGGCCTCCTGTACAAAGCCACCAAGGCCCCAGGGGCAGAGCGCAGGGTATACAGCCGGTTAGACAGATACTTGCGCTCCTTCCCATTCTACTGGCCTATGATTCTGAACATCCTAGCTTGGTTAACAACCTGCTGAAGGTCACCAGGCAAGTCAGCAGCAGCAGGTCGAAACCCAGAGCTCCTGGTGTTCCCTCCACCACAGCACAGCTTCCGCAAACCTCCCCAGAAATGCTCAGGTCCTCAGAGCCTTTCAGACCACAGGCAGCAGATAAATACCCAGAAGGGCCATACAGGTACCATGAACTGGCAAACGGCCAGCTATCTGCTTATTATACTATAGCAAAATAGCCTCCCATGTGTTTTTTAAACGTGCAGACTTTTGATTTGTCTTTCATGTTTCTAATTTTGATAGAGCAAAGAATGGAGAAATATTTCTCTACTACAGGAAAAATATAAGTGTGACAGTAAATTAAAACAGCTCATGGTATACAAAGAATCAGCTGGTGTGAGACTGTATGAGTGTCTTCCCTGCTCATGACCACACGCTGGGAACTTGAAACTGGCCATGGTGGAAAGTCATCAACTGCTACAAATCAGTTTTTATTTTCTGCAGAGCCAACTAGGAAACATCTATCGGCACACTGGTCTGCACATGCCTTAGAGAGACCACAGAAAGTTACAGGGCCGGTAGAGAGAACATGTTCCCTTTAAAGGTGACACTGAGACTGAGCCTTAGAAAAATGTGGCCATGTAAGAATGCAGGCTCCGCATGGTTAATATTCTACAATGTCCAGAAACATAGAAACCCATGCATTTAAACTCAAACCTCTAATTTTTAATGTCAGTTTAGATTTTTTTTTTTCCTAAACATCTCCGTAAGACAGAGACACTTGGCCTCAAGTTCACAAATTCCAGGTTAAACCACGTATGATCTTCACCTGAACATCAATAAAAAAGACTTGGTCTGAGATTTTTTTCCTGGAAAAGGTAGCAAAAGACACCCACTGGACTTAGCCCAAATGAGACATCCCTTTATCTAACAGAGGCACTGGGTGCTAATCTGGCTTCCAGAAAAGCACTGACCCAACCAGGAGGCCTGTGGGGCAGAAAGTGTCACATTCCCTCTTCCAATCCTTCCAGAATGAATGAAATCCCAAACTTTATTCACATTACTTTACAAAGTTCCAGCTGACTCCCAGGCTGCTGATTTAACATTAGCCTTTACTTGAGCAGGTGCCCATGGGACAATGAGGCAATAAGTGCAAGTACTTTTTATCCTACTTAAGGAAATATCTTTATTATCTAAAAATGATAATAGATGGAAAATAAAGGGAAAAAAATATTATTTCCAAATTCTAAGTTATGTTCTTTGGAAATGATGTCACTGGTTACAAGAATCTAGTGATGTCCAGGAGCTCTGGGATCCACAGGCACATCTACAAGAGGGGCCAGGACAGCCCCTTGCCCTGTAGCTGGGGCTGCAATTTGGATTATCTGCCGTTGTTTGCAACCTAGCTTCACAGACTCCTAATGAACTTGAAGCATTTGTTTTTTACTTTGGTAAGAATAAAAGGCTGTACTATGTTTTTTAAAATAAAAATGTTATACACGTAAGGTGTGCAGCATGGTGTTTTGATATAAAAATACACAGTGAAAAGATTACTACAGTCCAGCTAGTTAATATATCCATCTCCTCATGTAGTTACCTTTTGTGTGTGTGGTGAGAACACCTGGAACCTATTTTATCTGCAAACTTACAGCATTCAACACAGTGCTGTTAACCACAGTCTCCATGCTGCACACCGTGATCTAGGTTTATTTGTCCTACGTAACTGCAATGTTACCCTCGGGCCAGTAAGTCCAAGTATCTTCCTCCTCCCCACCCTGGCAACCACCATTCTACTCTCTGCTTCTGTGTATCTATGTACCCAACTTTTTTAGATTCCACATATAAGTGAGAATTTTTTCTTTGTGTCTGGCTTATTTCACTCAGCATAATAATCCTCCAGCCTCATCCAACTTGTCGCAAATGGCAGGATCCCCCTTTTTAAGGCTAAATAACATTCCATTACACACACACACACACTTATATCTCACACTTTCTTCACCCATGTGTCCATTGAGGGACACACAGATCACTTTCATATACTGGCTATTGCGAATGCTGCTGCAATAAACTTGGGAGAGCAGGTGTCTCTTCCAATCCCGATTTCATTTCCTTTAGATACATACTCAGAAGAGGCACGAGAAACGGTGATTCTATACCTAGAAATGATATTCATGCACAGAGGGCAGGCTGTTCCTTTAATTGCTGATTATATTCTTTTTCTGATTTCTCTGCTCCACAAATGCTGCCTGACTAGATGTCTTGCTGTCAGGTGTTCCACGCATGCATCCAGATGAGTAGGGTTTCACTAGTAAGCACAGCTCGGGAAATTTGGAAGCATCCCACTGGAGGCAGTTTCATAGTGACGAGTAGAATATGCAGAAAATATGAATGCAACTGTGTGAGCAGTTGGAAGCAGAAGAAACATCCCTCTAGATTCTATTCCAACCTTAAAAATCTTACTTCATTGTAAATCTGAACTCTCTTCAACAAATTGTCTGCTAGTCCACAAGGCTTCAGAGCTAACTTAAAAATTTATATTTACCATTCACATGCTCCCAAAATACAATTTGTTAGTATCTTTCAATTTTTCAGTGTCAACATAGTGGTGTGTGTGTGTTATATATTTTAAATGTAATATGCTCGCAGAGTTTTACTTCAACTCCTAGAAAACTTTTTGGGTAAAGTGTCTCTAAATTTAAAGCAGTGGGCAGAGTTGTTAATACACTAAAAAAATCTAAAAAGACAGAGGGAGTGTGTTTCACTTTGTTCTGATGAACAATTTTTCAGACCTTGAATAACAATATGTTTTTTCCTTTATTCAGTGAAAAGAAAACTGTGCAAGTGATCATACAATTTTTTCATCTCAATTAGAAGGAAAATGATGCTATCCAAATTTAAATTCTTTACAGGCCTTTTTCTAAGATTGGACATGCAAAAACAATATGTCGAAAGGCACTGCAAAATGCACAAATCCAATTGTCTTGAATAGACCACATCTAAGACCTTAGCATCATTAATTTTTTTTTTCTGAGTTTGTAAGTAACCAGACCTAGTCAGGAAGAAAATCAGAGACAATAAATAAAACAAATGGACTGTTTCTCAGATGCAAACATTTGGGAACAAGTTGAAAGATTATATTGTTTATAGACACAGTATTTTAAAATAGCAAAACCAATATTCTCTTAAAATATACCACATGCTGAGTAGAATATGTAGCCTATTGAAATATGGAGCAGAAACCCTTTTTGCATACCACACAACGATATATGAGGAAGCTTAATAAATATTACTTTGAAAAGGTTACTGGAGAGAAAAGTTTATTTTGGTAAATTTATTATCCAGAGTAGTATACACTGATTACCACCTTTCATTAATCTTATTTATTAAGACTACTTTATATTCTCGTCAGATTCTATTTACCAAAAAAGAAAGTAAATTCCCAGTGCATTGACGAACTCAGTATCTTAGACATTAAAGAACACATGGGCAGGTTCTGGATTTCATAGCTTAGATCACCATTTAAGATTATGCACATTAGCTGATAACACCACACCTGTGACCACAGGAAAAAAATACTCCTTTCTGCTGTGTCGGAGGTCAGTTATGCCTATGTACCAGAAAAATACGAACTCACTTACCTTTGTTATAACAGAAACTTTGTTAGAATCTTCTTAAAAAGTACAGACTTCAGAGACTTCCGGGAAGATGGCGGCGTGAGCAGGACGGCAGAAATCTCCTCCCAAAACTACATATATCTATGAAAATACAGCAAATACAACTATTCCTAAAAGAGAGACCAGAATACACAGGAAAGCACACAGCATGCAGCTACACCTGAGAGGACACGGCACCCCGCGAGGCAGGTAAGATACGGAACCGGACCCGAACACTCACCCACCCCAGCGCACCGGCGGGAGTAGAGGATTCAGAGCCAGGAGGGAGTGGAAGTACACCCCGCGAAATAACCAGCCCCAGTGATCTGTGTGGGGAGTGCTGACACACATCAAGTGGTGTAGCAGAGATTGGAGAGACAGAGGGTGCGGGATCTGAGCGGGGAACGCGCCAGCGTGCTTGCAGCTGGCTCCCAGGAAGGAAAAAAAAAAAAGAAAACCGCGCATTTTTTCAGCGGTCTTAAAGAGACAGGAGCCCAGTGGAGGAGCCGGATCACCCCTGCACACTCAGCCCAGCAGGCTGGGAGTCCTGGGAGTTTCGGACCCCTTGGCAAGTGACTGGGAAAGGGTGGCTGCACTTAGACTTCCCACTAAGATCAAGAGCCTCCAATTTGTTCCCACCCAGGCCAGAGCTATAAAGGGCCCTGCAGAGCGGCATGGCCACAGCTTCAGAATAGTGGAGCAACAGCGCCACCTACAGCATCCCCACAGATTCTACTCCCGATGGGCGTTTTTTTTGTTCGTTGCTTTTTTGTTTTTTCTTTTTTGTTTTTTCTTCCTTTTTTTTTCTTTTCTTTCTTTTCTATTTTTTTCTCTTTTTCCTTTTAAAGTCTTAAAGAGTCCAGCTGACATACATGGCAACTACCAGTGACCACTTCTATAGCCATGAAAAGACAGAGGAATATGGTCCAGACTAAGATCAACCAGACAAGCCCAGAGAGGGAGCCTGAAGGGATGGAAATGCACAGTCCTCCTGAATAAGAATTCAGAAAAAAGTCATAACCATGCTGATGGATCTACAGAGAAATGTGCAAGAGCTGAGGGAGGAAGTGAGGGAAGTGAGGAAAGACAATGCAGAAATCAGACAAGCGATTGGCGGGCTTAACAGCAGACCAGATGAGATGCAAGAGACTGTTAATGGAATAGAAATCAGAGAACAGGAATACAGAGAAGCTGAGGCAGAGAGAGATAAAAGGATTTCTAGGAATGAAAGACTATTAAGAGAACTGTGTGACCAATCCAAATGGAACAATATTCGCATTATAGGAGTACCAGAAGACGAACAGAGAGAAAAAGGGATAGAAAGTGTCTCTGAAGAAATAATTGTGGAAAACGTTCCCACGCTGGGGAAGGAAATAGTTTCGCAGTCCACCGAAGCCCACGGATCTCCCACCACAAGGTACCCAAGGAAAGCAACACCAAGACACATAAAAATTAAAATGGCAAAGATCAAAGATAAGGACAGAGTAGTAAAGGCAGCTAGAGAGAGAAAAAAGATCACCTAAAAAGGAAAACTCATCAGACTGTAATCAGACGTCTCAACAGAAACCTTACAGGCCAGAAGAGAATGGCATGATATATTCAACGTAATGCAACAGAGAGGCCTCGAACCAAGAATATTGCATCAAGCATGATTATCATTTAAATATGATGGAGGGATTAAACAATTTCCAGACAAACAAAAGTTGGGAGAGTTTGCCTCCCATAAACCACCACTACAGGGTATCTTAACCAGACTGCTCTAGAGGGAAGCAACCCTAAGGCTAAAAGATGTCACCAGAGAAAATAAAATCATAGCAAAGAAAGCAGACCATCCAAATACCAACTAAAGGCAAACAATAAAACACCTAGTATATAAAGAATGGAGGAGGAAGAATAAGAAGGGAGAGAAATAAGGAAACATCACACAATGTTTAGAATAACTTAACAAGAAAGTTAAGTTAGATTGTTAGATAGTAAAGAAGCAACCCTTGAACCTTTGGTAACCATGAATTTAAAGCCAGCAATGGCAATAAGGACATATCTATCAATAATCACCCTAAATGTAAATGGACTAAATGCACCAATCAAAAGACACAGAATAACAGAATGGATAAAAAAGCAAGACCCATCTATATGCTGCTTACAAGAGACATGCCTCAAACCCAAAGATATACACAGACTAAAGGTGAAGGGATGGAAAAAGATATTTCATGCAAACAACAAGGAGAAAAAAGCAGGTGCTGCAGTACTTGTATCAGACAAAATAGACTTCAAAATGAAGAAAGTAGCAAGAGATAAAGAAGGACATTACATAATGATAAAGGGGTCAGTCCAACAAGAAGATATAACCATTATAAATATATATGCACCCAACACAGGAGCGCCGGCATATGTGAAAGAAATACTAACAGAAATAAAGGAGGAAATAGAAAGCAATGCATTCATCTTAGGAGACTTCAACACACCACTCACTCCAAAGGACAGATCAACCAGACAGAAAATAAGTAAAGACACAGAGGCACTGAACAACACACTAGAACAGATGGACCTAACAGACATGTACAGAACTCTACACCCAAAAGCAACAGGATACACATTCTTCTCAAGTGCACATGGAACATTTTCCAGAGTAGACCACATACTAGGCCACAAAAAGAACCTCAGTAATTTCAAAAATACTGAAATCCTACCAACCAACTTCTCAGATCACAAAGGTATAAAACTAGAAATAAATTTTAGAAAGAAAGCAAAAAGGCTCACAAATACATGGAGACTTAACATTCTCCTAATTAATCAATGGGTTAAAGACCAAATCAAAACAGACATCAAAAAATATATGGAGACTAATGACAACTACAACACAAAGCCACAACTTCTGTGGGATGCAGCAAAGGCAGTTCTAAGAGGAAAGTATATTGCAATCCAGGCCTATTTAAAGAAGGAAGAACATTCCCAAATGAATAGTCTAAAGACACAATTACTGAAATTGGAAAAAGAAGAACAAATGAGGCCGAAAGTCACCAGAACGAGGGACATAATAAAGATTAGAGAAGAAATAAAAAAAATTGAGAAGAATCAAACAATAGAAAAAATCAATGAAACAAAGAGCTGGTTCTTTGAAAAAATAAACAAAATAGATAAACCCCTAGCCAGACTCATTAAGAGAAAAAGAGAATCTACACACATAAACACAATCAGAAATGAGAAAGGAAAAATCACGACGGACCCCACAGAAATACAGAGAATCATAAGAGAATATTATGAGAATGTATATGCTAACAAGCTGGAAAACATAGAAGAAATGGACAACTTCTTAGAAAAATACAACCTTCCAAGACTGACCAAGCAAGAAACAGAAAAACTAAACAGACCAATCACCAGCAACAAAATTGAATCGGTAATCAAAAAACTACCCAAGAACAAAACCCCCGGACCTGATGGATTCACCACTGAATTCTACCAGACATACAGAGAAGAAATAACACTCATTCTCCTTAAAGTTTTCCAAAAAATAGAAGAGGAGGGAATACTTCCAAACTCATTCTATGAAGCCAGCATCACTCTAATATCAAAACCGGGAAAATACCTCACAAAAAAGAAAATTACAGACCAATATCCCTGATGAACGTAGCTACAAAAATACTCAACAAAATATTAGCAAACCAAATTCAAAAATACATCAAGAGGATCATACACCATGATCAAGTGGGATTCATCCCAGGGATACAAGTACCGTACAACATTCAAAAATCCATCAACATCATCCACCACATCAACAAAAAGAAGAACAAAAACCACATGATCACCTCCATAGATGCTGAAAAAACATTTGAAAAAATTCAGCATCCATTCCTGATTAAAACTCTCAACAAAATGAGTATAGACGGCAAGTACCTCAACATCATAAAGGCCATATATGACAAACCAACAGCTAACATCATACTTAACAGCGAGAAGCTGAAAGCTTTTCATCTAAGATCGGGAACAAAACAGGGATGCCCACTCTCTCCACTGTTATTCAGCATAGTACTGGAGGTCCTAGCCATGGCAATCAGACAAAACAAAGACATACAAGCCATCCAGATTGGTAAAGAAGAAGTCAAATTGTCACTATTTGCAGATGACATGATACTGTACATAAAAAACCCTAAAGACTCCACTCCAAAACTACTAGGACTAATATCTGAATTCAGCAAAGTTGAAGGTTACAAAATTAACACACAGAAATCTGTTGCTTTCCTATACACTAATGATGAACTAACAGAAAGAGAAATCAGAAAAACAATTCCATTCACAATTGCATCAAAAGAATAAAATACCTAGGAATAAACCTAACGAAGGAAGTGAAAGACCTGTACTCTGAAAACTACAAGACACTCCTAAGAGAAATTAAAGAGGACACTAACAGATGGAAATGCATCCCATGCTCTTGGCTAGGAAGAATAAATATTGTCAAAATGGCTATACTACCTAAAGCAATCTACAGATTCAACGCAATCCCTCTCAAACAACCAACAGCTTTCTTCAATGAACTTGAACAAATAATTCTAAAATTCATATGGAACCACAAAAGACCCAAATAGCCAAAGCAATCCTGAGAAGGAGAAATAAAAAAGGGGGAATTATGCTCCCTGACTTCAAGCTCTACTATAAAGCCACAGTAATCAAGATAATTTGGTATTGGCACAAAAACAGACCCAAAGACCAGTGGAACAGAATAGAAAATCCAAACATTAACCCAAACATACACAGTCAATTAATATTTGATAAAGGAGCCTTGGATATACAACGGGGAGATGACAGCCTCTTCCGCAGCTGGTGTTGGAAAAACTGGAAAGCTACATGTAAGAGAATGAAACTGGACTATTGTCTAGCCCCAAGCACAAAGGTAAACTCAAGGTGGATCAAAGACCTGAATGTAAGTCATGAAACCATAAAACTCTTAGAAAAAAACATAGGCAAAAATCTCTTGGACATAAACATGAGCAACTTCTTCATGAACATATCTCCCTGGGCAAGGGAAAGAAGAGCAAAAATGAACAAGTGGGACTATATCAAGCTGAACAGCTTCTGTACAGCAAAGGACACCATCAGTACAATAAAAAGACATCCTACAGTATGGGAGAATATATTCATAAATGATGTATCTGTTAAGGGGTTGACATCCAAAATATATAAAGAACTCACCCACCTTAACAAACAAAAAGCAAATAATCCAATTAAGAAATGGGCAGAGGACATGAATAGACAATTCTCTAAAGAAGAAATTCAGATGGCCAACAGGCACATGAAAAGATGCTCCACATCGCTAATCATCAGAGAAATGCAGATTAAAACCACAATGATATATCACCTCACACCAGTGAGAATGGCCAACATCCAAAACACAAACAACAACAAATGTTGGTGAGGATGTGGAGAAAAGGGAACTCTCCTACACTGCTGGTGGGAATGCAAATTAGTTCAACCATTGTGGAAAGCAGTATGGAGGTTCCTCAAAAAACTCAAAATAGAAATACCATTTGACCCAGGAATTCCACTCCTAGGAATGTACCCTAAGGATGCAGCAGCCCAGTTTGAAAAAGACAGATGCAACCCTATGTTTATTGCAGCACTATTTACAATAGCCAAGAAATGGAAGCAACCTAAGTGTCCATCAATAGATGAATCGATAGAGAAGAGGTGGTACATATACACAATGGAATATTATTCAGCCATAAGAAGAGAACAAATCCTATCATTTGCAACAACGTGGATGGAGCTAGAGGGTATTATGCTCAGTGAAATAAGCCAAGCCGAAAAAGACAAGTATCAAATGATTTCACTCATATGTGGAGTATAAGAACAAAGAAAAAATACTGAAGGAACAAAACAGCAGCAGACTCACAGAACCCAAGAACGGACTAATAGTTACCAAAGGGAAAGGGACTGGGGAAAATGGGCGGGAAGGGAGCGATAAGAGGGAAAAAGGGGCATTACGATTAGCAGATGTAATGTTGGGGGGGGCACGGGGAGGGCAGTACAACTCAGAGAAGACAAGTAGTGATTCTATAGCATCTCACTACGCTGATGGACAGTGACTGTAATGGGGTTGGTGGGGGGGACCTGATGCAGGGTGTAGCTTAATAACCATAATATTGCACATGTAATTGTAGAATAATGATACCAAAATAAATTATAAAAAAAAAAGTACAGACTTCATTAGGCAAACATTTTCTTTCTTCAAATGCCAGATAGTAGCTAAAAGTAAAACACAATTTTACCATCCCTTTCTGGTTATTCAGTCAAACACGTAAACGGCGGGTTGGATGATTTACAGATCCATGTTGTTAGGCAATTCAACAAGACTCCATCTTCCAGAATATGCTCAGTATTCCAAAAAAGATTTGCAGGTTGAGGAAATATGTAAACAAATGACCAAAGAAATAACCCCACATCATTTTGTAGTACACCTTAAACTTACACAGTGTTATGTCAATTATATCTCAATAAAACCACAAAGAAAAAAAGAAAGAACCCGAAATGTATTGATGTACCCCTGTAAAATTTAGTGGGTATAAATGTCTCTAAGAACTCCTGGATATAAGAAGCTGGGTCAATTATGCTAAAGATTTGTAAAAGATTTCTCTGCCTATCTTGTCTCTCAGACCTTAGTGTGGGGGGCTTATAGGTGCTGTGACCTGGAGAAGAACCTCATGCTCATAACAAGGAAGAAGTTACCCAAAGTTCTGTTGAGAACTTTCGGGACAGGGTTTCAGAACAATCTACTCAGATCCCTGATGAATTTTTTTTTTATCAAAATGAAGCAATCCAGTATTTGAGGGGTAGGGAAAAGGCAAGCAGAATATTACCAGTGTTTTTGACAGCAGCCTTGCCTTCTGCCTGTGCTGGAGGGGAAAGCACCAATTTCTGACTGTTCCTGCAGGAACTGGCTGGATTCAGACTTGTCTGGCTGTAATTCTGATACATCAATATTTGCTATAAAAATATGAGTATCCGACCTGTTAAACTCCCAATACATCAACATCAACATCAGGCAGACTGTCCATCTGCCTAAGTATTAGTTTAGTTCACATGTAGCTCTTCAGGAAAGGCCCTGGCCCCCGGTCTCTGGACTCCTTGGAAATCTGACACGTAGCACAGCCAAGGTGAGGAGCATGTTAAATTCTTTCAACCCCAGGTCTCAGTGCATGTGAGTGTGTGTGTCCACATGTTCAGTGTGATTTTCAAAGGTAACCCCTTGAGCAGAATTACAGGGAAGAAAACCAGCAAACCACTAAAGGCTGAATGTTTGTGTCCCACCAACATTCATATGTTGAAACCTTTCCCCCACTGATATGAAATTAGGATACAGAGCCTTGGGGGGTGATTACATGAGGGTGCGGCCCTATGTATGCCATTAGTGCCCATGGAGATGAGACCAGGGAGCTCTCTCGCCCCTTCCACCTTGTGAGGACATAGTGAGAAGACAGCTATGAGCCAGGAAGAGGCCCTCATCCGATACAGAATCCAGCACCTTGATCCTGGACTTCCAGCCTCCAGAACTGTAAGAAATAAATTCCTGTTTATAAGCCATGTAGTCTACGGTAATTTGTTAACAGCAGCCTGAACAGACTAGAACACAATTACTGCTCCAAAGCCAGTTTTTGCAGTCACAACTATAACTTTGGCCTCTGTCCCTCAGAGAAGGTTTGGAGTTACATGCCACTTGAAGAGAGCTCTTCAGAACCTGACAGAGCTCCACTTTGGGAGAGCCAGTGGTGCCAGGCTGTGGTTCCTAGCTGCTATTTCTTGAATTTTCTCTTTTTTATTATGTGTAATTTCCTCCTTTCCTCTCCATTACAATTATCTTTACTACATTCTAATCCTTTCCAAAGGGCTTTGTAGTAGACTTGACTTCTCACCTTTTGACGGGCTAACTGCCTTCCCACTGTCCTCTGCCCCCTGCATCCTGGACCTTTGTCACCCCACTCCACCATTTTCCACGCTTGCTCGTGCCACCAATCCTTTGTGCTTTGCTCTTCATTTTTCCTTGCACGTGAGATTTACCTACTTCTATTCACCCTAAAACCTTTGTTCTCATTTTGTATTTTCTAGCAGAAATGTCACCTCTAATCTTATTTTCAGCTCTTCACATATCTCATATTTTCTTTCATGATTAATTTATGTTAATAGTGGGATTTATTACAGTTGTCTCCAGCCAAGTCACTAGGGAGTTTGTGTAATATAAAGGTAATCAATTAGTAATTACAGATGGTTAAAAAAATGTTTTCCTGTCTCTGCAATTCAGATGCACTTACAAACAGGGAATTATATAAAAAAGGAAAAGAGAAATAAAGCTTCATCACCTGATACCTCTTGTACACCAATAATGGAATATAGACTACTCATAACCCCAAAATACACCCAGGTGGGACTCCTGCAATTCTGATCTCTTTAAACAAAATATCCCTTTGAAAACAAAACAATACAGATTTCAGAGCACAGATCATAGCACTAGAAAACTCTTTACTTTTCTCCCACTGAAAAATTAGATAAAATAAAGCATCCTAGATGAACTGAAGTTATTTTCATCACACTCTTTGAACAGGTAGCCTTGCCAGGAATATGTCATTAAAGAACAAAATTGTAGAGCCCCAGACAAGTTACGTTAATTAATGTGTCATCTGCAATTTATGTAAATACCTCATTAAAAACTGTAAAAGATCAATTACTTGTCATATTTTAATACAATGAATACTATATTGTAGAAGCTCATAATTTAATTCATTCTGTGCATCAGACACGCGGATTCCTAATTACACATTTGCAATAATGTGAATTTGAGTCATCATGGTAGGCTTTCTCACCAATTTTAGCTACAGTTTTCCTGATTTTCATTTCACCACTTTTAATATTTCATAATGTAAATAAACATTGGCAAAGTTTTAACCTCTGTTTTGGGGAGGTTGGAGGTGTTGTGATCCCTCTGAGAACTGGATAAAAGGCATAGACTCTCCTCCCAGAGAAGCATATGAGAACTGTGCGGATATACAGCCACCTCTACACAAACACAGAATTTTACCTATAATTTCAGGGATTTTCCAGGGCTCCTAATTATTCATGGCCAGGAAAAGATCCCAAGGGCACAATTTGACATAAATAACACTGGGACTATTTGGTTAAAATCTCTATACAGTCTCCCACACTTTACATGAAGGAATCCTAATATTTTAAATGTCAACATACAAATTTGAGAATGCCCAGAAACTGTGTACACTTTTATTTTCAGAAAATAAGATACTTTCCATTTTAAGAAAATCCATTCCTTCCCTATTCAGTACAATCACTACTACCACATGGAGATAGCACTAGAAATGTGACTAAATTAAAGTTTGCATTGTTAATTAACCAAGTTTCTAAGACTACCAAAAAATATAAAATAGTGCATTAATAAATTTCATTTGATTACATGATGAACTGATAATATTTTGGAGATACTGGATAAAGTAAATTATATGACTAAAACTACTTCCTCTGTTCTCTTTAGTTTGGAGACATACTTACCAGAAAATTTTAAATTGCATATGTGGCTTATATTTCTACTGGACAGTGTTGTTATAGACAATGTAAATCTACAGTTATTCACTATATACCTAATCTTGCAATGCGAATGGATTATAATAATGTTCCACCCACAGGCAATAAGTACATACCTTAGAGTGCATTTCTGATCTATGGACATGAAAACTGCTATCACTCACTGCATTATCTCCTTCCTCCTCCATTACCACCACTAATGCTGCCCCTCTGCCTTCTCTTATATCTGTCAACTTTCCTGTCACTGTCTGCCCCTGGCCATTTTACCCATCAGTCCCTGCCACTCCTGCCTAGCTCTGAAAGACTGGAATACTCCCATCCCAGAGGCCTCTCCAATCCTTGGCCATGTGGCCTTTTCAAACATTATTGGACTTAGCATTCTTTCATTTTCTTTCTCATTTTTTCTTAGCGTGACACATTTGTATTATGGAACCCTGGCCTTAGAGAAGTTAATATGCTTCTTGCCCTGAAGAAGTTTACCATCATATATGAGAAGGCATTCAAATATAAGACAACAAGTCAGAATTAAAAGGAAGAATGCAATTAAATGCTGAAATGTGGGATATACCATAACCATAACCATAACATAAATATTTCATTTAAAAAAAAGTATAAACTATTCGCTAACATGTATTCCATCTTAAATGTCACTGATAGGACCACAGAGTCAACAAGATTATTTCTATAGTGTTCCAAAGCATTTGACCAAAATGTAAAAAGGTGGGAAAATGTTGATTTATAGAAAAACAAAAGAAAAATACTTGATTGAGTTCAACATTTGATGACTAGAAGCAATGACTTGCATATATATTATCTCAGATGTCATATACTTACACACAAACTCAAGATTATTTTAATTGTTTGCAAACAAATCAAATATTTACATATGAAGAATTCACGTCCCTGAGAACTAAAAGAAAAGAATTCTGAGGAATGCCAAAGCAGGAAACTGGAAAGTCTTAACTTGAAATATAGAAGGAGTTCCAACTGCTATTGCACCAAGTGGATGAAATATTTTCCCAGTGTTTTGTTCAGTGCGTCTTAAAATTGGTCAACTTATGTTGGCTCACAAACTTTTGTAAGTGATGTGTATTAATCACCAACTATGTGATTTTTTTTTTTAGGTAACAATTTTTTAACCACCATGTTTACAACTGATAGTGGGTATGGCTTACTGAATTCCATTTAACCCACCAAGGTATTACAAAATTGAGGATATTTCTACAAATAGCTAAGAGAGTAACAATGTTTCTGCAGAGTATATGTATCCATAATTGACCAAAGTGAATTTCTTTCCCCAATGTACCTAAGGAAACGTGAAAATCCTTTGCAATTTTTCCTTCAGATATCCATAACAAAATCAAACAGGTATTTCCCAAAGCTTCTTAGATTCCCTGCACTAGTAGAAAAATGGGACTATTACTGTTATTTTTTTTTGACACAGTGGCCTCAAATGATCTCCCTAGTGCTTATTCATTTCAGGAAAGTATGTTCTTATGACCCTTGCCTTTAGAAAATTAAAATGAATAATTGGAGAAATTATTATATAATTGAAAGCCATGTATTGGCAGCTTAACAACAGATAATTTTACCTTTCATGTACACCTCACAAACTCTCTAGTGAATATTACCATTAAATGAATTAAATAAAAATGATAGAGGGTTACATAAGATTCTCAATAATGGTACTAAGCACTTTTCAGTATAGGAGACAAAATTCACAAGGGAATAATTCAATAGCAGTGAATTAATGGCTGACTTTCTAGTTTTTCCCTCAATGTGGTGAAAATTTTATACAGGAAAATAGGCCTTAGTATCTCCACTTTTACTTAGTCATCAGCACATAAAATAGCCAAGAGAACCACGTGAAATGTTTTACCAGGATGGCTCCAGCCTATAACTGCACATTAATGAAGAATATGGATCTGTTAGAGTCTGCTTTTCTACTCTTTCTTTTTGTAGAACAATAAAATACTGCCAAACATATCATGCGTGCCTTTAACCTCTTCATTTATGATTATTTTTCACATTTTTCTTTCTGAAGTTATTTTGTATTAAAGTATTATTACACTTTTCTGAAGAAAGCAGACTGAGCACTGGCTCACCAACACGTATGCTTATAGGTGGACAAATTAAAGAATACTCATAATCAAGTGTAAAGGAAGCAGAAGGGGCTGGGGCCATTCTCAGCCATGGGAGGTGGCAGGTTAGAAGGCGGTATGGCTCATGTGCCCCTGCAGCCTGGGGCTGGCCTAGGGGCATCGCCCATGTGGGGCTCTCATGCCACTTCACCAAGGGCTACAGCTGAAAGCACTGTTGCAGCCTGAAGGACTGTCAGGATCTTGCCAAGCATCTAAGTGCAAAGGATATTTCTGCATTAATAATGACAGAGACAACTTATTAGGATCACATAATGTACTAGGCACGTTACATTCACTGAATCAGTAAATCCTAGCTACAATTCCATAAAGTAGATACTGTTTTTATCCTTATTTATAGATTAGCAAATAGCCTCAGAGAGGTTGAGTTGCTTGATTAAAACCACACAACTTGCGGCATAATCAACCAAAGGGATCTCCTGCTGTTAAGATTGTGAAAGACCATCCAGAGGAAAATTACATCAGTGAAATAATAGCTGATCAGATTAAGGAAGGCAGCCTCAGAATAATTTGCATGTGACCAAATTATTCTTTTCACATACTTCCAAAATTCCCAGTATAAGAATTAGCCATGGAGGTAATGAGCCATTTGGTTCTTGTTCAAACAAAAGCAGCCTCCCCACTCAGTAAAGTGACAAAATACATTATTCTCAGGTGGTATGCACACCCACTCTTACGGATTTGGCAGACTGGGTAGGAGAGTCAAAATCAACTTCCTCCAAAATGAAGAGAAACTAGATGTAGTATGGTATCTCAGCAGGAATGCCAAAGAAAGGGGTCTTGCTAGAATGAATGGCAATGGGAGCTATGTTAGCATGTATGGAGCACCACCTGCTATAAAGCCACACCTTATAGGTACAGGGATTTTATAATAACAATAATAATGACAGCAGCTGCAGCAGCATTAATAACAGCAATGATGACCACTACCTAAATTAGCATTTACGCAGTTCTGTGTGCCAGGCATTGCTCCAAGAGAGTTAAGTGAATTTACTCATTTAATCCTCATAAATCGATAAGTAGGTATCAAGATGAGGCCCATTTCTTAACTGAGAAAACTGAGACGCAAAGTCCCTCAGCTAGTGAGCGCTGGAGATGGGATTAAGTCTCGGGCTGCCCGATGTCTAGCATGTGTTCCAACTTGCAAAGACAGCACCATACACAGCAGCCCCTCAGCCCTACTCAGCCCCGTGTGCTGCCTTCAGGTCTGGAACACAGAGGCCTAGTCCCTAATAGTCTATTCCTTACCCATCTCTCATTATAAGCTGTTTGAAGAAACCAAGTGAATGTCTTGGTTTCTAGTGAGTGAATCAATTTCCAGTGTTACTGAAGGTCTCTGAGGATAATCATTTGAATTACTACCTGTATAAGACCACCCAGAAGTACATTACTTGAAGGTGTGAATATCAAGCAGAGGTACACACTTCAGAAAGAAGGGAATCCAGGAGTGAGGGATACAGAGGAGAAATCAGGACCATTATTACTATTGCTTCTGCCTTGCATCTTAAGAGATTCTTACTCTCCATCTTATCTAAAATTACTTAATATACAATATCACCTATTCTTTCACATTTTTAAGATAAAAAAAATAAAGGAATAAACACAAAAGAATATATACCCAACTACAGAATTAGCCTGAATAACAGCAGTTTTATAAAGGCTGAAATTAATTCCAAATAAATTTTAAAGGAAGGTGCATGGGTAATATGTTTGAGTATCTTGAGCTGTGTCCTTAAACTTACCTTTGAAGTTTCTTATAAAGCTGATATGTGACTGAATTTATATGAAGCCAACTCCAAGGAAAAAAGTGGAAGAAAACCAGTAAAATTCCTGAGACAGAGTTTAAAACTCTTATCACTCAAAGCCACCATCTCAAAAGCATAATGAAGCATTCATATTTCTCCCAGAAGGCTTTAATCATTTAACTTCATTATGTTTAACATTTTTCTAACTCAGATCACAACAATGAATCTTGCCACTGATCTTGGCTCAAATTCTCACAGAGGATCATCGCTAGCCAGGTTTGCACCTGTTTTTCGATTGCCTGCACCCATTTCCAAGTTGAAATCAATGAAACCTATTAGCATGTTCTCTACTCGGCACTTTAATTTCGGATAGCAATGCATTATTATCATCATGGCAAGCCTAGTTCAGCACAGACATAAAATTGAAGGGTTCACGATAGAGAACATTAATAAGAATACTTATTATATTGTATTGAAATCTGAATAATTGAATACATATTTGATAAAATTTTAAATTGAAATGGATCACACTAAACTAGAGGGCCATCAATGGAGAACAGACATCCTTTATACCATTAAAAGATCATGTACCACTGCATTCATGACATATAACCAGGATCATTTATTTCTACTTCTGAAGATGACTGCTCATTTTTTTAATGTTTTTTACTATGCTGGGCATGTTCTATGAATAAAACAATCCCTCCTCTCCAAATTAGGTAAAGATGGTATTGTATCACCAGTGTTTCTAATTCAAAGAAGTTTGAATCACTAGACATCAGGTACCTACTTTATTTGATTAAATATAAAGACCCTAAAGAGAACAATCAGGGTAGATATTGATAAACTCATGCACTGCCAAAGAGGGGAACTTTAATGTAACAGAATTAACAACTAGAAGTAATTTGGTTAATTTATTTAATTTTCTCATCAAGAACCTACTATTTGAAGATTAATGGGCACTTTCCTTAGCACTTGCCTTAATAAATATTAATATAACATAAATTTATTAATTTCCAACATGTATCATGTTGTTTAAGCAAATCCATTTTCTATAGTCTAGGCAGTTATAATCTAAAATAGTCACCATAGTAGACATCACAGAAGAGTAACAACAGAGGAGTATTAAAACATCTGCCTACCTGCTGTGAGCATGTCAAAGCGAATAGCAAAGTCAGGAACATCTGTAAGTTGTGTTTAATGGGAAAATGCAATCAGAGGTCACTTTACTGGGTCAGGAATTTGAGAAATCCGAGTATCTTCTGACTGGGTCATTAGGGATTAATGACTGGATTCTGCAGTCCACTCCTCGTATCTAAGGTGCTTGCTGTGTACTAGAAAGCGCACTTCTCCACTCATAAAGTTGTGGCAACATCTCCTAATAAACCTCGTGTTTTCGCTTGTTTTTTCCCAACGGTCTGCCTGCATTTCCTCTCTACAAACTCTCAGTCACCAGAGAATATACTTGAGAGGTGCCAAGTGGGAAAAATACATGCAAGGCTGTTACAAAAGTTTAGGTAAAAAAGGTATGAGAGCTCAAACCAGGCTTGATTCAGTGAGGATGAAAGGATATACTTGAAATGTAATTGTGAGGGTTTGTGATTGATTACACACGTGCGTGAGCAAGAGGATGACATCAGGTATGGTACCAGGAGTCCTGTTTGCATGGACTGATAAACAGTGGATTCGCCCACATGAGATAAGAAAATCCGGGAAGTTACTGACTAAGGGGGGCCGGGTTCAGTCTGAGGCTATATAAGAAGCCTAGGTGGATATCCAGCAGGAATACCAGGCTTGAAATGCCAGTGAGGGGTCTGGACTGGCGGTAGAGATTTATGGCCATAAGTATCTTAGGGCCCTCAAACAGAAATATAAAGCAATTTACATATGATATTAAGATGTTCTAGTAGCTACATTTTAAAAGGTATGAATGAAGTTGTATTTCACCAAAGTATTCAAAATATTTCTTCAGTACATAGCATTAGGCATATTTCAAATGTTAAGTAGCCATATGCGGCCAGTGGCTACTATATTGCACATTGCAGTCTCTGGAGTAGTTGAAGATTTGAGAATGGGTGTGTTACAAAGAAAGTGTAAATAGAATAAGAAGGGTGGACTAAAATGGAACCCTGGATGATACCAACAGAGATGATGGAAAACAGCCTATAACTGAGATGAGGAGGAACTTTGAAAAAACCACAGAAACAAAAGGAAACAAGAAAAGAGATTTTCATAAAAAATAGAATAAATAATGTCATGCACAAGTCCAATTAGGCAAATTTAAAATCCTATAGCTACTGCTAATTTTGGCAACAATATTTCAGTAGTGTATGTATGGCAACAGAAGTAGGGGCAGATTCAGATTTTGTGGGATCTAAACATTAACCAATTTTAGAGTCCCCTTTTAAAAGAACAAAATTATGAAGACAAATTGTGTAGACCCCTATGAAATCCTAGGAAAAGATTCATGCAAATCATGGGCCCTGAAGTTTTAGCTTCAGTGGTTTCATGGAAAATCTACCTTCAAATGGGTACACAATTTCAATAGAAGGGAAAAATATGGGGTCTTCTCCAGATACATTTGAAAAAGATGGAAGAAAAGAAATTGAATGGTTACCACAGGCATATTATGATTATGATGAAGATTCAGATAGAGTAAGTGCCATGCATGCTACATAAAATTTAGCATGAGTTAAAAGGTGAGGGGTAGGGATACCACAGAGGCAAGAATGGAGCTAACGATGTAACCAGGTCATTGAAAGGCAGTCCGTCCATGTTAGAACCCCTCCTGCCTGTATTCCCTTTTGGATATTCAAAATCTAAAAGAATGCTAGGAACTGCTAGCTACCCTTCCAAGTAATTCAGATTATGCAAAAAGCATCTTCAAGTTTCTTTAAATTTCTTTAATGTCTCACTTAATAATTCATTAAAGAAACCACAGATATTTTAGATTCTATCAGCCCATTATGCTGTCTTCTGTCTCGTTCCTTCCAACCACCTCTAGCACATATAACTTTTCCACCTTCCTTTTGCTTTTACTTGTCAGAGTTCATAAAAGTAAAATGAGGTAAAAGAAAATCTTCATTGCTCCTGAAACAGTAAATAGAGGTTCCCATCATGTAAATCCTTTGCAAAATTTATTCTCAGAATAAAGATATCATAATTCTGTATAATTTATAAATCCAGCCGAGCATAGGCATTTACAAATTTCTGAGTAAAGTTTTTGGAAACTTACATGATAAAATGAATGAAAGATGAAAAATAAAGATTCTTTGCAGTTTCAAAAATAAAGCTTTCATTTAGAGTGGTCCTCTGCCATCTGGGACCACCTGGCTGCTTAGAGCAAAATCCTATCACCATGACTACTGAGCTCAAACTTTTCATAATATCTTTCGGATTCTTATGATATATGCTTTCTTCCAGCCTATTTTTTCTCTCTGAAAATAAATTGTTGAATCTACATTTCATAATAAGCTATCCTTAAACCAAAATAGCAAAAGCAACTATCAGATTGTCCTTTGATGAACCAGGGAAGTCACCAACACAGAATAAACACACCCTACAAAGCTTCCTCACTAGAATCAGAATGGCCATGGACTGCTGGAAAATTGAAACAGTACTCAAACAGCAAAAATGGGGAGGTAGAATATATACACTTTAGCACTTTAGAATGTATATAGTAATTATATGTAAATCAACCTATTCAGACTTAACCACTACAAGTGGTTGTAGAGAATCAGTTTCCTTATTTTATAAAGGAGGAAACAGTGGTACAGAGAAGTAAAGGATTTGTCTCAGTTTGGGAATGAGGAGGAGAATTTGGGTTTTCTGACATCACAACTCATGATATTCCTTAGAGTCAAAGATTGTAACTAGTCAAAGAATGAGTAGAGCAACAGAATAAGAAATCTACTGGCTCTCTCATTCATTCATTCATGCATTCATACATTCATACATCTGCCAGGCACCAGCACTGAATTCCAATGAAGAGGCTAGGTCTGTGTTGGCAGAAAAGCTGTATACAGTGCACATGACATTTTAGCCGCTGACACACAAAGTGATATTAATTAATAACAAGCGTGATCTTCGTCCCCAAAAGTGGGGACAACTGCTTTAACAAAAAGTTAAATTACTGCACCACATTTGTGTATTTTTATCTTATTCTACTTCATGGGCATTTCCAATGTGCAGGTTTTCTTTCTCCCTTTTAATACATTCAGGCATTTGATCTTTAGAATGTTTCAGCTCATTAACACAGAATTTCAGACTCCTAAGAGAATGATTAATGGGATAGGATCTTTAACTATCTCACATACATTTTCAATTTGGCATTCAGCGAACAGCAAAATTATTATAGCCCCACCAGTTGTGACATGTAATACCTATGTAAGATTAACCAAGAAAAACATATCAAAGTCAGTGCATCGGGTAAATTATAGTATTCAGTCATCAGAGAAGGCCCCAGATCAAAGCAAAATGAATCCCATTATCATGTGCTTTACAAAGTGAAATTAGAAATAAGGCTTAAATAACAGTTAGAGCAGGGCAAGAGAACTACCACACGTAAACAACGTGATACTTATCCAAATCCAAATGCCAAACACCTCTGAGAACAGGTAGAATGACAGTAATAACAAAAGGGAAAAAAGACGTTTTTCTAATGAATTGTGCACAAACACCAATAGAATGCTCTCTTTCTAGGTCTCTGTCATATTTGTGTCTGGCCAGCTGGTATTTATGATGTTATAATGGCCAAATATCTATAAATAAGCCTTGCCTTCTTAATTCTCCAAATGAGAGAAATTGCTTCTTCAACGAATGGAGCCCTTCTCCTATCACACCACCCATCTGCTTTATGATGTGTGCAGGTAAGTTCTGTGGTTCGTTATTACAGAGGAATGTTAACCACTTTGAGTTCCTTAGTTTTCTGTTCATTCATGAAAAGGAGGACTGGTGAGAATAGTGTGGGAGTCATCAAGGCCTTGTTGGTAAAAGACCCACACTTTTCCTGAGTGGTTTACTTGCTTTTCAGTACTATCCCATATATAACTTTTCTCATGATGAAAATGGGGCTCTCATGACAACAGCCTTTTTCAAGAGAGTATCTTGAACTCTGCTCTCAACAATTGGAAAAAACTTTTAATATAATCTCCATCCTAGAGATCACCTATATCTAGACCTTATCTTCAAAATCACTATGTTGTTATATCAACTAAATGGACACAAGTCACATTGCTTCCTAAGATTCATTTTCTAAAAGGTGTTCAATTTACTGTGACAAAATAGGTGTTGAAATACTAAATTGTCTTCCTTTATAATTTCTTATTTTGGAGATCTGAACTGGCCCATTAAAAGTGATTTTAAAGAAACCCAAGGTGGGGAAAGATTTCCTGGGACAAGGCAGGGAACAGAGATCTAGGCATGCGAACTTTGCTCTGCATTAGAGAGGTGGCAGGGCTGAATCAGGGACCTGCTGCGCAAGACACACAAGACCAGGAAGTCCCGGCTGCCACGGCTCCTGGATTCTCAATTGACTCAAGATTCCCGAGCCCAAAATATTGCATGGAATTAATAGAGTGAGGACCCCTAGGAAAGAAATATCTGGTCTGGAAATGAGGGTATCCCTTGTAGTCAGCACCTAGACTGACGACCTGACCTGTAACAGGAGGGCCAGCACCACTGTCGCTGGGCTGCATGACCCTGGGACCTCCGCGCAGCAAACAGTTCAATGAGCGTGACTTTCCCACCACGCCACTGGGTTCTGCAAATTGAAATCCTGTTACAGAAGATGCAGAAATGCAGCATTTTCAGTACATCTAAGTTTCCAGAGGGTGATTCAGACCAGCTACCTACTTTGATATTTTCCCAAGAGTCTGTCAAAATCAGACAGTTGCCATGTTAAGCCCTCTCACCATCCTAGCTTCACAGATAAGAGCACTTGATGATTTTATGGGTCAACTGAAGGCACATTTTTCATTTCACATTATCATTCAAATGGCATCACCATGACAGGGCACTACAACTTACAGACGACACAAACATGACAACCGTCTCCGCACTGGGATCTGAGGGATTTTTGCAGAATACATTACCTTTGGTTTGGTTATATGTGAAGATCACAGGTAAACTCTTCCTAAAGCCCTTGACTGAACCAAATGAAACTTCTACTTACATCACTTCACACCACACTACTTACTACATTGCTCAAAAAATAAAGGGGCTTCTTGTTGTATGATTGATACTCATAAGGAAAATTTTTGCCAATAGACAAGAGAAGATAGGAAACATGTGCTTCATAATATGCCTTGAACAACCACCATTTGCACAGTCTGAAAATGGCTAAGGACACAGAATATAGAGTTTTTATGGGAAAAAGAGCCACCGTCAGAGACTTGGCTACTCAGTGTGACTCAGAATGGAACCAAAACCATCACAGAACATCATACAGCCAGGCATCTGATATTCTTAATCATTCATGGAAAAGCAAAGCTCGGAAACATGTCATGTCATGAAGAAAAATGCCTCAGCACCTGAAATACATAGTTAGCTGCAAAGACTTCACCAGGTTGCCCGTGTTTTAACCTAGCTTTGCCACTTACCACGAGCTTTGTCAAATGGCAAGAACCTTTCTGTACCTCAGTTTCTGCATCCATGAAATAGGGATAATGACGGTATCAATATTTTAAGATTATTTTGAGGGTGACGTGAGAAATTGTCGGTGGAAGCACTGTGCTGAGGCCTAGTGCCTGGCACACCGCCCTCAGAGAGTGTAGCTATTATGCTATTGTTATTATGCATAAATAGATGTAAATCAAAACTATCATGTGGCTGTTTTCTGAGTGTCACAATTCATTCAACAAATATTTTTAAAGTACCTTCTCTCTCCCTCTCTCTATACACACACACACACACACACACACACACACACACACACAGAAGAGAACCAAATAGAAAAGCAAGCTCAATTCTAGTGGTGGGATGGAGACAGACAGACATTAGATACACAAACAGAGTAACAGTGTTATGCTGAAACCTGTTTTGTTATGCTTTAACATAAAGCTATGTAAAACATAAAGGTGATGTGACAGAGTGACAGGGACTGCTGCTTTAGTTTAGAGTCTCTGAAAAGTAGATATTTGAGTTGATGTTCCAACAAAGAAAGGCCCCTGCCTGGAGAAGATCAGGGTCAGGAGCTTCTGGAGAAGAGAATAGTAAGTTCAGAGGCCCTAAGGCAGAAAGGAGCCCCAGAGGCCTTCGGAATCGTTTCTCTCCCAGAATTACCGTAACAGGAGAGTAGGTACCAATAGAAGCTATTTGTTAACGTGCAGCAGGAATCCTGCTTTTTGTTGTATATGCAAAGCCAGCAGTCCCGATCAGGAACCTACATCCATTAGTACCGCTGCTCTTTACTGTGGTGGAGTGCACAACACGCGCAACATGTTAGTTCGTCCTATCTCAGACCCTGCAACACTCACCTTGCCAATAGTTGATACGTTGTTTTTTCTCCTCAGGGGTATATACCTGCTACACTTAGTTTAGGAAATTGGCGCACTGGGGTATTACCCAAGCAAATAGTGGAGTAGACACTATCGTGGTTTTCCCCAAAGCTGACTGTTAGAGATAGAAGTCAAGAAGACTTGAAGTCAACAAGAAGTCAACCTTTTAAAATTATTTGTGGGGTCACTCTCTATCCAGACATTGCTGAAAAGAAAAAAAGAAAAGAAAGAAAAAAGCAGGACTAACAAAAACAGCTTCTACTCTACCTACCCTTTGTTGGTTTCTAACCACGGTTTAGTTCTTACTTGAGACTACTGGCCTGAACACCGGAGGGTCCCTAACATTGAAGAGTCACAATGAGCCTCTGATATTCATTCTAAAGACCTTCTTTCTGGAGTGACTGCCAAGAGGTGGAACTGTTAGTACATTGCCTCAAGAGTCAGCAGGCCCTGCATCTTTAAATCTGTGTCTCCCCAGAGTCTCAGGGAAGAAAGCAATATTCAGTTTGGCCAACGATGAAGTGGAATTAACTGGGAAACCTTACACACAAATCACATAAAAGTCACAACAGGGCACCACATTGCTTCTAAGAGAGAAGAACTGGGCATCACAGATGCTGGAGGGAAACTCTCTTTAGTGACAGCATTTTCTTTTTGTCCTTCTCTCTTCTTATAGTTGCTTACTGAAACAATTTTTCAGGAGAATTAGGCAAATTCATTTTGCCTAAAATAGGGACAGACGGAATTGCAGGATTTTTAGTCCTTTAAGAAGATTCTGTGGGGTTTTTTTGTTCTTTTTTTTTACTGCTTCTCTTCATATCCTCTTACCCTGCCTTCCCCACTGTAAGAGGATGACACCCCCACTCAACACATCCTATTGTGATTTTCAACAGAGTCGCAACACACTGTATGGGGTCAGATTTTCAATATTTCATCCCTTCATCTGACTCTTTTCTTACATTAGCAATCTCAGTATTAGTATAGTTCCAAAGGCCCAAAAACAGCCTAGAGGGAAATTAATAGTTGTTACATAAAAGATTAAGAGCAAGTTTAGCATTGAAAATATACTACCAAACAATGAACCAAATAGAGTTAAATTGAATGTTTCAAAGCCTTCGTTTTTGCAAACAAGTCTAGAGGAAAAAATGTAGATATAGGAAATGATTAACTATCAGATGTCTTCTGATTAAATGGTGTTTTGTTTGAAATTACGCCAATCGCATACAACGATACATGCTACTGTGTGATTATAAAGAAACAGACAAAACATCGATTTCATCATGGTCGCCTCAAGTTTGTACACAAAGCCAGTTAAATTACATCTTCTGGGGTCCTTTGCAAGGCCTTGAAATAACTAGATGCTGTTGCAGTGAGAAGAGCATCATAAAACAAAGAGTTTTACAAACAGAAGGTGTCACATCCTTTTTTTAAAAACAAGTAAAATAGAGGAATTGAACTGCAGTAGAGTATTAGAAGTGTGGATTTCGACTGAGTTCTTCCAAATATTAAGGTAAATTTATAAATATCACTTCCGGGTCAAATATACTTTTGATACAAGGGTGCTCTATTGAGTCTCAGCCCTCGAACAAACATTCTTGCAAAAACATTCAGAAGATTCAGTTTCATCTAGAACAAAATAGAGTCACTGCTCAAAATCCTTCAAGGAAGCCCAAATTCCCAGGTGTTCTGGAGTTAAGGATGCTCCTTTCCCCAGGTAAGCAAAGAAGGCAAAGTCCTTGTCCGCATGGATGAAATGGATAATTTCAGATTCAAAAGAGAATAGACACAAATATATACATCCATGCACAGACATTTATGATATTATCCCAGGTGAAAATAAAACCCTAAAATATCAAAAATAAATTAGACATGGTCACTCTCCTAGGAAGATCATATTTAGTGGGAAAATATATTAATCATATAAATTATTACATCATATATACTATTGTGATGGTTAATTTTAAGTGTCAACTGGCCCACCGGCTCTCTCTGGGTCTCCCACACCACCAGGCCACCCTGAAGACTTTGGACTTACCAGCCTCCATAATCAGATGAGCCAATTGCTTGTAATAAATCCATATTTATATATTACATCATACATCTAAATGCATATAAATATGTATTAAATATTAAATAAGTATTCTATAAATGTTTATTAAACATAACTCTTAAATATACAGATATTAAATATACATATATATTTCCCAATTCTATTAATGAATTATAATGCATTCTAATCATGTTATGTGTATATATGCATATACGTATACATATCATATTGGTTCTGTTTCTCTGGAGAACCCTAATACAATGGGGCTGATAATAGCTAACATTCATTGAGCACACATTTAATGAAAGGCACTATATACAAAATCTCACTTAATCCTTACGTTACTATCAAGTTAGTACTGTTACTCTCATTTTCTAGTAGAGGAATCTAAGAATAGGTGTCAGTATTTTTTCTGTTTCCTCAACTATCAAACGGGAAAACTAATACTGAGGCAAAGCCGGCAGTGATGCCAGGAAGCATACAACAGCCCCTGACCCACTGCGGTGCTCCGTGTCTGCTGCTGTCATTAACAGGAGCTTTGGCTGTAGTGTGTTGACCAACATGCCACAGCTGTTATTCGGGAAAGCTGAATTGTGCACCTGTCTCCTGAAAGTCCAGCTCCTAGGCACTGGCCCTCATGATAAAGCAAGGGGGCATGCAGCTGGGAGAGCCTGGCAGACGGGATGAGCCTTCCCCTGTATGACAGAACAATGGGCTGTGGGTAATCGTGGTGATGCTATAGAAGGGAGGAGCTCCTTTCTGATGTGAACAAGGCCTAGATTATTTAGGGCCCACTGGACCATAACCAGCTTCCTGAACTACCCGTGCAGCAAATGGGTGGCCAGAGCCCAGCAAGTGCAGAACCACAGTACAATGTGCTCCCTGCAGTTTGCTCACTGTGCACTTTACACCGCCAGAGTTTGCTCTGTTTGCTTAGTTTAGAAGTCAATAAAACTGTGCACAGAGCTGCTAAGCACACATAAACCACAAAAGTACAACAGTTGAGAAAAAAATAAATCAAAGAAAAACAACATTGCCATTCTTTCTGAATCCTCAGGTTCCAGCCATGGTTCAGAAAGATCCCACTGACAAAAATACGCCCTTGACATCTTATTGGACAGTAAAAGTTTCATGCTGCTAAACAAATCCCTTTAAGAGGATCTTAGTTACACATAGGCAGTTGAAGCAGCTCGTGGATGTGGTCAATAACTATAGCTGAATGAAGAGCTACCTGTAAACCATGGAGAGGGAAGTTACAATAGTTTAACTTCAACTGTAGCCCCTTTTCAGTTCTTGGGACAGACAGTATGAAAGAAAATGACAGAGGGAAATGTATTCAATCATATGAGCCTTTAAGCCTAACATCGTGGGCCCTAACACAAGAACACTCACCAGGCATACTGCAGTTTTACCACTTAGGCTCAGAATTCTCCAAAATCAAGGAGAAGAAACCGTCAGGCTTGCACCCAACTCTTGTGTACCCCTTGCTCTCAGGGCATAAATCCCACAACACAAGGGTAGTATTACTAAAAGCATGTGTCCCCAAGAGATGGCAGTATAAACATAATCTCATGACCCAGATTTAAGTTTCCCCCATATAAGTCTAACCATCAACATGCCACATATACTTTTGATGATATACAAGAAAAGCACTGTATGAGACTCAAAGGTAAACTTGCCTATCACTCCAAAGAGTAGTTTCAGGGTCCTAAGTCATTAATTGCAAAGGTCAAGGTGTAGGAGTAGTTTTGCTGCCATGATAACTCAGTCTAATGCTGCTACTTCTTGGTGTTTAGAAAGGAAATGTCCTACTTAAACTGTTACTGTCCTAGTTGTTTTATACGTCCTTATGATGTAGAATGTGCAAGTTATTAAATTTCCTAGAGCTTAAAAGAGTTGTAATGCATCTGATAATCCCTCAGGTTTAAAAGCAATAAAGAGGACAACTCAGCAACTTCTATTACTTAGCTCAGGGAATCCAAAACCCTCTTCGTCAAATGACTTAAGAATATAGAGAATAAAGAATGACTAAAAATAATACCAAAGAACTAGTGGATATCAACAGGACAGGGTCAACTGCCTTAGGTGAAGAATTAAGTACCTCTACTTAGTGAAACAGAGATAGCATCTGACCTACGGACCAGCAGCCTCTTGAGAAATAACTGCTAAAAGCTTATCATACAGCTAACAAATAAGATGTACCTGATATATCTATATATTCCTACCAGAAAAAAAGCTTTAGATTAAGTAGAATCTCAAAGTCAAATATAAAGCTGCTGGAGCCTATTAATGCCTTAAATGGGACCTATTTAAATGCACAATTAAATCAAAGGTGAGAAATCAGTAAATACATAAAAAAATATCCCTGCAGTTCTATGACTTCCAAGACATAAAACAGCTTCAACAATTTCATGGTGCCTGTTCGGAGGCAGGTCCCTTGTTTCTGCCATCTTCCTACTGTTCTTCCAGCTGTCAGACTGAATGTACCCACAGGCAGGACATGGCCATCCTCGGCAATCTGTGAAAACAAATGGGATGAGAGCAGCGACAACACTGATAAAACTAGATTGAATGTGGTGAAACTGTATTATTTAGAGCTGATCTTGAATATTTGGTAATTTTTAATGAAATCTGTTGCAACAGAAATACAGTGAGTCCTTCATACCATTTCCTGAGCACACAAGACTATGTTTTCTAGTCTTCTTGCACCTGCATGGGGCTATGACTGAATTCTGGCCAATAGAACATGGGTAGAAGGGAATTATATCACTGCTAGACTTGGCCCCTAATACACCTGTTTGATCCTACATATTCTCTCTCTTCACTCATTGGCCAGCTGGATGGCAAAATGCAGTTGGAATTCCAACAAGGCTCCAGGGCACAGACAGAAACAAACATTCTGGATCCCTAAATCACTACGTGCTCTCTTAGGAAAGCAGCCCAGGTGAGCCTGTCAACTGGTCTTACCAATTACAGTGACAGAGCTATTAATGTTCCAAGGTTAAATAGTGAGAAGCAGCAGAGCTTGGATGAAACTAAGCAATCTCTCTCCAGAGCCCACAAAACAAAATTTCCTGGAGCCGTTATTCAGTACATCCCAGGCACTATGCTTGGTAATCAGGACAACGCGCAACAGAATACCTGACTTTGAACAGCTTACAGCTCAAGTGAGGAAAGGATTGAAAGTAAACAGTTTAAGTGTTTTTACTACCCTAGTGAACTATCTTAATAAAAAACTAAAAGCACAACTGAAATAAACAGAACTTCCAGGTAAATTCAGACTGGCAGCTTCGTGTGAGCACAGCCTCTGTTCTTCATCTGACTGCATAGCTCCCCTTCACAGGCATCACCCTGAGCCTTCCCCACATGACTCCTTGGGGAACCAAACCATCAGGCATCCATTTCCTGGGTGCTGGCTCTCTGAAGGACTTCCCTGTGAGGTATTCCGACATCCTGAGGTTGCCTACAAATTAAGTCACCTCTTGATTAGTTGCTGCCGGCCCATTTGGTGGACTGATTTCAAGGAAGCAAATGCTACCTTCTTTAGCTGCAAGGTGTGTTTTCCCAAGTCCTTCAAAAGTCTTCTGGGCTACCTTTGCTAATCACACATCCGGCATTTACTCAGTTCTTATGACTGGATTTCCCTTCCTGGCCAATCAAGCTACAGCCAATGATGGTATGTCACACCTGATGCACAAGGAATGACTGCCCAAGGGACTGACACTAATATCCTTTCCAAACACTTCATTGTAAGTACACTAAAAATTAATACAGTTAATAAGTATTTACTGAATACTGACTACTTCCCAGAAATTGTAGTGCAACAGGATGGTGAGGCCAGGAGAAGAGAGACAGCAAAGGGTAAACTGAAATTAATTAGGCTGAGATTGGTGGAAAAAGCATATTGAGGGTCCAGCTTGTGCAAAGGCTATGTGTCAAGAAACATAACAGGATTAAAGAATGAGAAGAGTGAGGAGAAAGCTAGAGCTACATAAAACCGGAAAGGTGGGTAAAAGCCAAATCACACAGCGCTCAGATTCTGTTAAATACGGGAAGCCACAGATGGTTTCAAGCAACCCTACACCTGCTTCTAAAAATACTATCACTAGATCACATAGCTCTCAGAAAACTACAGAAATCCATATAAAATGAGGTTACCTGTTATTACATGGGGGAGCTTCCCAGGAGCACAACTGATCTGTTATTGATGCACACCCTGTGGGCAGTTCTCCTGACAACAGGAGCCATACAATTAGAAAAAGCAGTGTGAAATGCATCCCTGATTTGAGCTAAAGTGATGGATGGTGCCGGCCAGGCCCTGGAAGGTGTTGAGGTCGGCTTCAGCTCGCTGGCCAAGCCTATTAAGGGTGACAGAGGTGCCCGAGACTTGCTCGTTTGAGGCCAAGGCAGAGAGTACAACATTATTCATACATCTTGCTGTGGCTGAATGAACACCTTAAGCCAAGTGAAAAGGTCAATACAGAGATGTACGGAGAAAGCCCCTAGGTTTCCTAAGATTGGCTGTGATGTTTTATGGGATTTGCTGAGTTAGCTAGGTCCGGGATCCTGGAGGGCATAGCTGGGCCCCTGGAAAATGAGGCTGGCTTCATCATGCTGCTTGGAATACTGTAGAAAGTAGTCTTAATTAAATACTGTATGAGATAAATTAAACAGATTTGTTACAGCGTCTGTCAGCCAGATTAATTAGAATAGCCAATGGTGAGGCACACTCATGGGAAAATTCTCCAGAAGCCAGGATGGAGTAGAAATGAGAGATGATGTTACTGGGAGACAGTTTTCCACAGGTCCCTCACATTTATGCATGTCTTACAACCGGAGGCACTAACAGCCTTTGTCCTGGATTATCTTTCGAAGTATATTTGTGTAGAAAACAGCCTTGCAAGACAGATATGGTATCTCTCTGGAGCAATGGTCAGATTTGTTTACTGTCCAGTATAATAAAGATAAAAAATATCTCTGTCTAGGCAACAGTCAGGCAGATTTGCTTAGAGGAAATTATAAAATATGTAATTTCCATAAATCTTGGTTAGGACACTCCTTTTCCATAATGCAACCCCCTGTGTGCACAGGCATCATCGGCCCTCTTTGCACGGCCCTTTGGGAACAGGGGCCAAGGAATCAATGCAAACGCTCATACCTTCTCCTGCCATTGTTACAATAAAACCCTTTGTATTGGCATCAGGAGACATGTCATTTGCCAGCCAACGTGAATTGTGGCAGGGCTAGCTTATTAGCCTGCCAAGTAGGGTAAAAATCTCAGACTCTTCACATTTCTTGACACATAAAACCTTCTGAGGTAGATACTTTCAGACAAGGTTCTGCCAAGTGTGGTGTCGTAAAACTATTCACGCACACTCTGGGAAGTGTGTGCATTCGCACTCAAAAACAATCTCTAACTGTCTTTGAATTCTAAAAGGGGTTCTGAATGAAGACTGTTGCGAGTATCTGCAGGGGAATTTTCTTCCAGGTGTGCTTTGGAGAGATGAGTCTGGCTCCAGGACTGTGTGCGGACTGGGCAGGCTACATGATGCCGAAGCAAAGGGAAATCAGGGAAGAGGCTGGGGAGTGGAAGGGGCCGTGCTGGAACAGGTACAGACAGCACTACACTCAGGCAGCTCAGGAGAACAGTTCCTGCTGAGCAAAAGCAACAGCAATGAAGATGCCCTTGCTGTGATTGTGTGTGACCAGAATGGGTCTATGAATATGTGCACATTTCAAATCACCAAGGACACTTACAAAGAATAGCACTATAGACAAAAGTAGTTTTCTGGTAAATCTCTGGATTAATTTCAATTATCATTATGCCTGAGATTGGTTTTATTTTACATCTTGATAAATGTCTTATACTTTGCAGCTGATGCTAAGTATTTCTGGCTAGTAAATGCCCGTCACAGAAATAAACTGCAAAAAAGAGATTGCACAAGGTTATGTGAATCTGAAGAAATGTGAGCAAATATTCTTAGCCAAAATAATCCAAATTATATTTGTTGACAGTGATTTATAATATAAGAGAATGATTATATAAAAGGACAACATACAAATGAAAAGATGAGCAACACTACCAGCAATAAGGAAAATAGTCTTTTATAGCTAAAAGTCATCAAAATACTAAAGCATGATAATGCCAGGTGTTAACAAGGAAGCTGGCCAACTCTTCCCCTGCTAATGGAAGAAGCACTTGGTCAGACAACTCAGGAGAGCAACGTGTTAACACCTAGTAAAGTTAAAGGTACGTGTACCCATGGCAGGCAGAACACTGGCCTCCCCCTGGAGAGCCACCTCCTGACTCTGACCTGTGAATATGTCACACAACAGGATGACAGAGAGTCTGCAGACCTGACGGAGGATCTGAGATGGGGTATTATCCAGATGGGTCCAATCTAATCGCAAGGGTTCTTGTAAGGAGAAGGAAGGAAGGTCAAAGACAGCAAAAACAGCAAAATGTTGAGTTTGGTAGAGCTGAGTGGTGAGTATGCAGTTGTTGGATATTCTCTGGCCTTTACTCATTGACGACTTCAAAGTTTTCAGCCCCAACATTGTGCTGCAACCTCCCCTTCCTACAGACTGCCACTCCCTAAATGCATCAGATATGCCTAGGGAGGTATCAGGAAACAAAGCATAACTTTTCTGGTCTTTTTTAGATCAGAAAACTAAATAAAAGTGTCAGAAACTAAATAGAAAATATTTGTAAAGTCCCCTTTGCCCATGTGCTATAACTCAGAGTTCAAGAAAATACAAGGTTAGGAGGTCTAATGAAAGGTGTGTAAGGCAGGTCCTCAAATTTTTGTCCTCAAAACCCCTGTAAGCTCTTAAAAATTATTGCAGACCACAGTGATCTTTTATTTGTATTGGTTGTATCTATCAACATTCACCTATTGAGAATTAAAACTGAGAAGGGTTTAAATGTGTTAATGCATTTTAATTACACCCACTGCATGTTAAAACATAAATATTTATCCTTTATGAAAAAAAATACTTTCCAAAACAAAAATAATTAGTGAGAAGAATGGCATTGTTCTACATTTCTGTAAATCTTACTATCTAGCGTAAGAAAAAACGGCTGGATTCTATTGAGATATTGTTTTGGTTGAAGTATATAAAGACAATTGCACCTAACGTAGATGTGATTTGGAAAAGGGAGGACTCTGTAGACCCCCAAAAGATGTTGGGGATCTCCAAGGGTCCTCAGACCAAACTCTGAGAACCACTGGTAAAGGGAGTATTCCTTTTTCTTAAAAACTAAAGAAAAATAGAATCAAAAGTATAACAATGTTACATAAAAAGCAGGTTAAAAATTACCAGGTAATCTGAAGACTAATCAAATTACAGAACACTAGAACTGTAATTTCCACTCACACCACACACTCATCTTGAAGCTTAAAAATAGTTTTTTGGACAAAAACAAGGAAGTGCTACTTTCATCCCTACATGAGAAACTTAAGCCTGAACAAATAGAAGGTGAAAAAAAATAAACATTTTTAAAGGAATTAGATAATTTTGGTTCAAAGACCTTTGAAATACTAGTAAGCAATAAACTCATGATAACTGAGAGAATAGTAAAATTTCTATTCCCATAAGTGCTCTGTAACCAAAAGTGAAGAAATGCAGGACATGCAGATAGAAGTATTTATTTCTTCAACTTATCTACTATTTTATTCCTATGGAAAAGAAAAATCAGCCAAGGAAAGTCCAAATTATTTGCTATGCTGTTACAGAACTTTGTTTAAAATTGAATTAATCATATTTTAGACAATAATCATTTGCCACAGTAAACATATTTTAATATGTGAATATCTCTAAGCACAGTCATTTCAATCCATAAATCAATCAATAAGAGATATGAAAAACAGTAAGAGCAACCACCCCACCACCAGCCACCCTGGGTACTTTGCAGGGTAACAGGAGAACCACTTAAGTGGAGAGCCACTTCCACCCTCTGAGCACACACCTCAGGGTACTCAAGCAACATTCTCTAGGCCAGACCCTAATAACTCCTGATAGAAACACAAGGGCCCAAGGCTTAAGGGTAATGTAACTAACCTGTAGCTTTCCTGATGAAGCTCCAGAAGGGATGGGGTAGAGGCAAGAATTTTCAGTCATTGGTCACCTCTTATGCTGGGAGATGTTTAACTCTATGTCAACACAGTCACAGCTTCAACATATGAGATTCCTGGCCTAAATATTAATCATGTTAACACTGCCAGGAAATAAATGCAATTACTTTTCTGCAAATTAAGAATTTCGGTCAGCCACAGGTTTATTTTTGAATAAGTTTTCTTTAGCTTTTTAAAAATCAAGTGAAGAAATTAAGTAGATGAAGTGTTAGCAGTAGCTAAATTCAAGATAAAAGAATAAGCTAAAGAAAAACATTATTTTTAGCATCATAAATTAAACAGATTAGTAAATTAGCAAGGAAACATGCTAGATATACACAGTAAATTTTCCCATCACAATTGTATTGAGCATATGAGAGGTCCAGTGTATCTCATGGGAATCTACCACCATTAGCATAATCTTCCAACTTTTAAATTCATGTATTGCCATCAACGCTGTAAATTTAAATTCTGGAACAATGCCCAGAACTTTTTGTTAACTGAAAACCAAGCAGGTCTCTGAAAGAAAGAGGTCTCCTCCCTCCATCGTTAATGCACATTTTGCTTCTCAATAGTTCTGGCAACAACACATTCTTGGAGTATTTCTCTGACCTGGCTCAGTGACATCAGTTCTCAAAAGTGATATATATTATTAGCACAATGTGTGGGCAATTTTCAAAAGTACTTTAAAACAAAATATAGTCAAATATGATTATTTTAATTTTAAACAAATATTTGACACCCAGCACCCTAAAGAGAGAAAGGTCATAAAATCATAGGGATGCAGGACTGTAGCACTCAGGAAGCTGTCGTTTATCCATAATAATTGAGGTCTGAATGCCATAGAACTCAAAATTTTGCAGATTTTAGAAAAGGATTATGGCAATATTCCACAACTCTACCTGGGGGTTTAGATTATCATGCTATACTCAAATACATTAGTATCCTATAGTGAAATATCCATTAACTGAAATAAAGACAAAATAGCCTCACATCGGCTTAGGTATTCCAATTAAATGAGATAAGAAATAAAACACTCTGTTACCAGTTAACAGTCTCTTGAGTTGCATGCAAATGCTATAGAAAGAGGAGCAAAGGAAAGTGAATACAAATATAATAGAGAAAATTATGAGGATTGAGCAAAAATTAAATGGTAATAGGGAGAAAAGAGAGGAAGAAGGAAAGTAGAGAGGTAGGTCCAAGTTTTCACAGTGTGAACAGCCAGAAGGGACTTTAAGGATTTCATGGTCCAACATACCCAATGAGTAAACAAAACCATCAGGGATACACAACTAGCCCATGGGGGAGACCAAAGAGAACTCGGGCAGCTCTTCAGTTTGTTTTTATTGCCATTCTAATAGGCAGCATGACATTCAAAAGATGTTCGTGTCCTAATCCCTGGAGCCTGTGACTATGTTGCATGGCAAGGGAGGCTTGGCAGATGTGGTTAAGGTTGCAAACTTGAAAATAGGGACATCAGCCTATATTATACAAATGTGCCAAATCTAATCACACAAGCTTTTAAAAGCATGGAAATCTCTCTGGTAGAGTCAGAGAGGTTTGAAGTGTGAGAGGGACTTGGCCCACTGCTGCTGAGGGTGCAGAGGAGACATGGAAAGCAGGAAGCACGTGGAAGAGTGAAGATGAACTTCAGCAGCAAACACTGGCTCCAAGCTGATGCCCAGCAAGGGAACTATGACCTCTGACCCACAACCGCAAGGAACTAAATTCAGCTATGTTCAGGAATGATCTTGGAAGTGGATCCTTCCCCAGAAAGGAACAAAGCCCGCCTAACACAATGATATCAGCCTTGTGTGATTCTAAGCAGAGAACCCAACTAAGCCACATTGTACCTGGATTTCTGACCCATAGAACTGTGAGATGATAAACAGATGCTGTTTTAAGCCACTAAATCTGCAGTAATTTGTTATGGCAGCAATAGGAAATACAGCTATCCCTGTTAACAGCAATGATGGCCAACTCCAGCTGGTGGTCAGCTGTAGGGAGAGAAGCATTACAAATAGGGGTCCAGAGTGAAGACAAACAGAAAAAGACAACAGGGATGATTAAATCTGGCTACAGTAAAGTGTGATTTATATATACAGAAGCATTTTTTATTGAGTATCTACTATATGCTGGCAGAGAGTGCACTGAAATTTATATAAATAATTATTTTTATTATTCACGGTCAAAGCCCCACTTTTCTAATATCTATGGTATTACCATCAATAGGAACTACATATCATGATTCCTTTACAAACTGATTTATAAAAATGAATACATGGGGAGAAAATCATCTCAGTGAAAGATTTCAGTATGTATTAAAGATAAACTGAGCTAGTCTATGAGCAAAGGCTGTCATTCAAACTGACTTATATTTTAGCCAACACTCAAATATCATTTATTAAATGATTATATATGAAATATATTATTTATTGAAGATAGTATGTTACTTAAATGAGATGTTGACAATAATTTGAACTTTAATGTGTAAGTCCTTACACAGACATGAATTACCTAAAACTTAGAACCTAAAACCAAAGTCAAAAGGAAAAATGCACTGTGTACACTCCTTTGGCTAGCTGCTTTTCTAAAGAAGGATCTGTAAGCACAAATTAAGCAAGATGAATATTATTTTATAATTGGACACTATGCTGTAGTTCAAGGTTCAAATGCCTAATGTTTTAAAGAAATGGCCATAAATATTGTATTTAACCATTTCCTGTACTATATAGAATAAAAATTTCCAGTGTTCACAGAAGTCAAAGAATTCAGTAACCGATCACATTATATATTATTTAATATGATCTGAATGCTATATAAACTGAGTTCTGTTTTCTCATCAAGTCTACGTGCCATAAAATTCATAAAGGACTCTTCAGCAGTATTTTGACCAATAAAGTCAAAATGATTTCAGACCTCTTGAGAATTCTGAAGAGATTCCTAGACATGTTTTACTTTCTTTAAGTTATAAATTCCCTTAGGGCAAACCTACACTTTCTAAATAAAGCAGTAGTCTTTTTCAAGCATAATCAAAGTAGGGATCATCTTCTCAAACTAGGTTTACAATGTACATAATTCCCTTCTCAAGTTTGCCAAGTAGTATGTGCCCCTAAATTTCTAACTAGATACATTTGCTTTTTATCTAGCCCATTAACTTAAATTTATTCAACTAGAAAATTAGAAAATAAAAAAGCAAACAAATTAAAATTCCAACTTAACCATAAAATGTTGGGCATGTGTACGAAGATGTCTTAGTATATACTCAGAATATGAGGAAATGTAATGACTATATACTATTAAGAAAAACATTCAACAAGCAATATATATTGACATTCAAAGGGTATTTAGAAACTACAGCTATGCATCCAATAAGCAGAGTAATTGATAAAATTCAAGAAGCAGCCTCATTCTAATAGCTAAATTTAGGTTTAACCCTGCTTTATTTCACAGTTAACGTTTGCTATTTACAATATATTTCTTCAGAGTTGACGCAGGAAAACAACCAAATGGGTCACCCACCACACTCCATGCTTTCCTAAGTTAATTTCCAACTGCACTTGTGATTTTCTTGAGTAAAGTTCCAGCCTAAAAGGTTTAAATTATCTTCCTGAGTAATAGTCATATTCTCTCCCTTAAAGTTGGGTACACGCAACTAAAAATAGGTTTGCATACCCCTGCAAATAAGCGTTGGTCCAGAGGATGAATCTGGCCAGACTTGAAAGAGCCACAGAAACTGAGAATATTAATAAAAAGGATGACCCACCCCTCTAGCCCTGGAGCTAATGCATATGCCTCAGGCCACAGACATTCTCTGCCATATGATTGAAAAATAAAATAATAAAATTCTTGCAGACTGATGTTTTTCCAGTATTGAATTAGTTTGATGCAATCTATAAATTTGATATTTTCTGGGCCCTCATGGTAGTTTATAGCTACAGCAAATGTGCGCTTTTGCTTAAATCAAATGGTAGCCTATCCCTGGTAATGGAAAACCTACAGGCCTTAGACTGGAAGCCCGCATCACCTTAACGAGTCTTGCTGGAGAGCAGCCCAAACAGGAGTTGTTTATGTACAGTAACACATTCATTAATCCTGGTATTGGGCACACCATGAAATGATAATTTGGCATTTATCTTTTGTTTCCTGGTACCCTATTTAAGCAACAGACACCTTACATTGTGAGTGTATGACTTTTTCACATGAGAATGTCTTACAGAGAAATATGTGTAAGAGCAGAAAGGCACCAGCACTTTACTGCGTGGAGCTCCATGACAATGAAAACTAGCATTACATACGTGAAACATAAAACGCTGGAAAAGCAAGTGGAAGATAATTATAAAAGTAGCCGACACTTGCCTCTAAATTTCAACATGCAGAGCTCACAGACTTGAAATCTCTGCAGCTGAGGTTAAAAACGGGCTGCAGCTGCCTCATTTGGTGAAGATATTCGGAATCCAGGATGGTCGGGTAAATCTAAGATTCTCACGACCCCTGGCAGCATTCACATCTCATCAGAGGGAGGAACGTCCCATGGACAGTGTGGAGAGCATCGATCATGTCAGCACAGTCTGCCCTCGCTGTAAACCACCTCTGTGATTTATAGACACTGGCAGGCTGATGGGGCCCCTTCAGCTCCACTGGGAGCAACAGGAGCCTCCCAAGTCATTGCGGTGAAAGAAACCTGTATTGGCTGTTCAGGTCCATCTTTGTGCAAGCTGGATTCTCGTTATCTCACACACCCAGCAAGGATTTGCCTACCAAGTTCCAGAACCTTTCAGGATGCCCTTCTTCCCTGCAAGGAGCTCCTAAAAAGTGCACCACAAAGTGATTTTGTAGTTCCCTGTATGCCTAAGATAGCAGCTGGGGTTTTACTTCTATCTAAAAACTTAGGAAATCGAATCTATTTTATAAATGACCACCTCTGACCTACTCCACTGGGTATAGCCAATCCCTCCTTAAAACCAAACACCAAATGCTCAGAGGATGAAGTTCTGAGTTCTTGAATTGACATGTTCTGCCCTCCACAGTCTAGTTCAGGTGTCTCAGCCTCAGCACTGCTAATATTTGGGACCCGCAAATTATTTGTTATTGGGACTGTCCAGAGGTTAAACAATATTTAAGAACATGTTGGCCCCCACCAACTAAACACCACAGCACCTGCTGTGATAACTGGAACATCTCCAGACTTTGCCAAAACGACTTATCTAGCCATGAACCACCTTTCCAGGAATCTACCAACAGGCCCCCACATAAAATTTGTGAAACTCGATTCTCAGTTATATTCTAGAATATTGCTTGGACTTCTCATTTTCCAATTTTCCTAGAATATCCTATCTGTACCTTCTTCAAAATCTACTTTACATTCTAATTAAAAAAAAAAATTCTGGACAAGTTAATTTGAATCCTAGAGTTTTCTTTTTAAGATCTTGATTGTACCCTTGGTACTACATTTAGTAATTATGACCTTATTGTAGGTCTCCTAATCTCTAGCCCACTTACCATTTTTTACTGAGGATAATAATATCATGCCTATATACCTAGTTACTGTGAGAAGAAAATAAGATGATGTACATGGAAGTACATTGACAATTGTGAAATACAAAACAAATGTAAGGTATTATGAATAAATCATGAAATGTTTTCTGCAATTTCTCCTTTCACAGTTCCTGTTATTTAGCTCTTGGGATTTGCATGTTCATATCCCCATCAAACCTTTTTATGAAGACAAACAGGATCCCCAAAGAGGGAGTTTTCAACAATGACCAAGACAACTGGGCATTTAATAAATACTTCTAATTGTTTAATTTATTTAACTCTTTAATCATGGCCATTGAACTTTAGATTCCATGTCTTCCTACAGGTCACCAGTTCCTCACACCTCACTTCCATATAATACAAAAGACAACCTAATAACCCCCCCCAAAAAAAAACCAAAAACTGGTTATTTCATTAGGACACTTGAGACCAATTCTGAAAGTTTAGGAAATAGCATGAGGACATATTTGAAGTAAAGAAAGTGAAAATAACCAGTGTCCGGGTGAGAGAGCAAGTGCTACTTCATTTTCATCTTCTTCTACCTTATCCAGCAAACAGCAAACTTCCACCCTTCCTTCCAAATTTTTGCCTCCTTTAGCAGTGGCAAAGCTGTTTGTATTTACAAAAGTCCACAATGTCATCAGTAAGTATGGTTCCAAAGCCGTCTCCAAAGATGCTATCTGCAGAACCTGCATCCCTGTTGCATGAATGTCTGCACTATGTGACAATGGATTTAAATCTTGGTTACCGCCAAAATAGACAAAGTTTGTGAATGAGGTCAGCAATGAATTTGGGAAACACTGTGCTTAGTGAAAACTCAGTTCTATGAAGTTTGCCTGTATGACTCAAATTCTATATGCAATTCCAGAACACAAGTGACAAAACGTTTGGGATTGTAGCAACATTTATAAGTGTGTAACGTCCCAAGTGATGTTTATTTTAAAGGAACATTCATTTGTATGTTTCATTTTTGATAGTTCATTATAAAAACGGTTATTATACATAAAGCTAGAGCTCACATGGGAAAAAGCAACCACCTTTGAAATACAAATTAATGACATGGAATCAATCCAATTGTGTTCTTCATTTTAGGTCTAAGTTTGTTCCTGAAAAAGGTATACTTAAATATCTACAAATCTGATATGATTATTAAGTACTTTGAAGGAGATTTTAGTAAATACTATCCCAAAACACAGGATCTGTTTTTCTAATTTGGACTATAACCTAAAATTCCCAATGAGTTAATTTATTCAAAATAAATAACCAATATAGATTATTGCAAATAAGCAAAGTGGATTTATTTTTAAATCTTTACCATCTCTAATGTTGAAACGTATCTTTTAAAAATAACATGCACATTCTAAATACGGTGCCTGTATCTCCTGTTTGCAGTAAGCAATGAGTACTCATGGGCAGCCCATTGAAAACAAACCACAGTTTACTGCAAACTGTATTGCAGCATTGTATTGGCAAAGGTTGGGGAACCATCTGAGTCAAATATCAAGTCTGAACACAAATATACAGAGATGCTCTTGTGGTTTATAAGTTCTATCTAGGATAAAAGCCTTTTAAAAAAATCAATACATTTCCTAATTGGTCCACTAGAAGCTTCATTTTGACAGTGAGGAGTAGAGTCAGAAATGGTATCTGGTTGATTTAATTCAGCACTTTACAGCAGTGGACCATAATTCAGATGTGGTTAGAAAGAAATCTATTGAGATTTAGAGTTGGATTTTAGAGCCTATTTGATTTCTAAAGCAGCAAACTTGACAGCTAATTGATAACTTGGAATTCTAAATGAGTTGTAAAGTCAAGCCAATTTCCCTGGAGTTAAAGAGAGAAGTCTTGCAAGAACTAGTTCTCATAATAGATTTGAATAAATACATTTCAAAAATATCAGGATATGAGAAGTAACTAATTTAATTCTGTAAGATCCAAACAGGGGGAAGAGCACTTTTTAAACCTCTGAGATAATTTTTTTTTAAGTATTCAACTAATGGTCTATAGATACAGAGGGTAATGTTTAATGGTTTTCTAGAGAGCTTGGTTCAATGTTATCACACTTGCTAAAGCCAGAAAAATGCATTTATAATACCTCAATAACAAAAATGTAAAAAGATCTAATAGTCTTGAAGTGCTTAACAAGGAAAAGAGCAAGACACAGTGGTCTTCTTATATTAGTTTCAGCTAAAAAGAAACACCTCAAACTCCTTCTTCAACCAAAAAATACAACCCTAAAGTCCACACTAGCTGTGTATTAGTATTATCAAGGGTCATATCAGCCACCCATATGCAATGTACTGCTAAGAAAATCTGATGAAAATAAGGAATATTCTGTCTGTAATTTAGACTGTCTCCTCAAGACATAAAGATTATTATCTTTCTGAGAGTAAATCTTTAAGGAAAAAGGTTTCTGAAGAAAGGAGTGCAAGGTCAAGTGAAATAAACCCAGTGCAGAGGCTCTAACTGTTCTAAATCGAATAAGCAGTTGCATTTCCAGGCAGTCTGTCAAACTCCAAATATTCCCCTAGTTTATCAAAATAAAGGACTGCCACAAACTCACTTTCAAAAAGCTACTACTATACTAAAAGCTAACACTAATATGTCCATTATCACGTACCAGGCTGTCTTGTCTATTCAACTCTCCCAACAACAGGTAGGCGCTACAACCATCTCCAAGGTCACACAGCTTTAAGTGGAAAACCAGGACCACTATGCTCAGCCACTACTATATACTGCCTCTAAGACAAGCAACTATATGGCCATAAGCAAAGAACAGAGCCCAACCCTCTAAATCAGAAAAGACCAGTAATCACAAACAAGAGGTTTATTCCAAACAGATGCAGATGGGAACTCCCCTTACCCTGAGGACCTTAGGAAATAATCAGTTCTCTAGGGATTAAATCTAAAGTATTGGTTATTCCTATTCCCCTATAGAAAAGTCGGAAAGTGTAATTGAGTAACCAAATATTTACCTACTAAGTGCCCAGTACTGCTAGGTATTGTGGGGAATGATAAGTCAAAGGCATGTTATGTGCCCCATAGGACATTAGTACTGTTTATTCCAAGTATCTTGCTAGATGCAAGAAAAAAACAAGGCCAGAAATGGCTAAGGAGGAAGCTCGTAGGTAACAAAGTACAAATAGTTGCAACCCAAACAATAACTACTCTAAAAAATCTAGTTTCCGCTTTGGCCTGAGGGCACAGTAGAACTGTCAAAGTTTCCACTGACTATCAGCAATTAACAAGCTCCCACACAAGCTGCACTAAGATACCCAAAAATCTACTTGAAAAAATGTTCATAGTCCATCACAGAGAATTACAACATGGGAATAATAAAGAATATTCCAAATTTATTTTAAATGTATATTAGTGCTAATTTACTTGTGGTTTTTACCCAGCTCCCCTGGCTTTCCTCACCCCTCCCACCGGGTGGGGGCAGGTGGGAGTGCAGGGGCGAGTGAGGGTATTTTTAATGGAGTCTACCAGGAGCTAGAGAAGATGGTGAAAATAGAGCTATTTTTTTTCTGTCACGCAGACTGTTTACATTTTTGCTACAGAGAAACCAAAGAAAATTAACTTTTGCCCAAAATGTTTTACTTCCCCCACTGAATTCACAAGCCAGAAAACTCCCACTTATTCTCTATTTCTATCTTATTTAAAAACAGCACCCATCTCTTGTCTTCTGGGCCCAGAGGAAAACAGAAGCATGGATTCCTCCCAAAGTAAATATCAAATTTAGAATTCCTAACCAGAGCAAGCTGCAGTGCATCACTCTGACCCAAGAACATTCATGGTGATACAGGAGGCTGGAGACTTGGCATAAATGTGCAACAATTATTGTCAATTTTCAGGGGGCAGAGCCAATTATGTACCCTTCTCAGTATCTTAACATCCAAAATCCAAAATTCTGTAAGGAAACACAATCACCCACTGCAGATGTACTGAGTGAAGTAAGAGACCTGTTGTGAACTTTAGGCAATGATTACCATTAAAAAGTGAACACCTACCCATCTTCCCCAGTCCTTCGGGGAGGGCTGTACAACTCAGAGAAGACAAGTAGTGATTCTATAGCATCTCACCACGCTGATGGACAGTGACTGTAATGGGGTTGGTGGGGGGGACCTGATGAAGGGGTAGTTTAATAACCATAATATTGCACATGTAATTGCAGATTAATGATACCAAGATAAATTATTTAAAAAAAAGTGAACACCTGCAAAATTTTATAACACTTTCATTCTTTGTAGACCTACCCTCAGCATTAAGGGATGATGCCAACTCTGTGCTACTGCACAACTCATGTCGTGCCCCAGAATGTGTATGGTGTGAACACCTTTACATTCATTCCCCATTCATTTATCAAAACAACTATAGAGTACTTTACAATAAATGTTAATTCTGAAAAACTAATTGAGGTAGAAAAAAAAAGATGCCTCAGTCTATTTCTATAGCATTCAGAGTACCTGGACAGCTGAGCGCTCCTTCAATGTGATGGATGGGAACACTTTTACAGTCAAAAACCTTCACCTCAGTACAGAGATGCTCAAACTTCATCATGAATTACTGGGGCTTGCTAAATCCTTCTCAAAGATTGCAGAGATTATTTCCCTAAAGACTCATCAGAATAAGGAGTTTGAAAATAAATTATTTTCTATTGTAGGGATACTTGGGGTATTGGTTATATTTTTTCTGGTATTAAAGAATCAAGGATGTTCTTAATGAGAATAACATTAATGATAAAGGCTAACACTCATATCTTTTTACAATGTGGGTGCCTGACATTGTTCTAAGCAAATTCCATATATTAACTTAAGTTAACTTCACCACAACTATATGAGTAGAGTTGCTGTTATTATTTTCACTTGTAGTTGAAGAAACTGAGGCATAAAAACTAACATCAGGGAAGTGGCTGAGCCAGGATTCAATCTCAGGCAATGTGGACCCAGAGTCTGTGCCCCTAATCCCACACTGCCCCTCAACTGTACCCTAAATGCTATCCTTATGCCACCTAATGTTACTCAGCTGAAAAAAATCACATGAGAACATATTAGAGGGCTGACTTTTAAAATTTCTTTGTAACTACAATTGTTCAGTATTTACTTCTCAACATCTTTACTGAAAATACATATTCCATAAAGCTGTTGAGCAACATCTCTATAATAAAGTCAAAACTCAAGGTGCCAAAGAAACCATTTATTATCTTGTAGCATAGTCAAAATTGTGACTTTTTCATGAACTTTATTGTCTGTCCTGGACTTTATGTACTGGGCTTGTCAACAGGAGATGTGTGTTTCACTGGCAAATCTACAGTCCTACATCCTCCCAGTGTGAGATAACATTCAGTGTGCAATAATGTTCAAAATGGTTGGTGAGGAAAGCAATAAAACGTTGTCAAAGTCTTCTGACTTCTGCACAAAAATCAAAGCACATGTCAAAAACAATGAAATGGTAAATATCTTGCTTGTGTTGATGAATTTTAATGCTGTATTTATATTCTACTAAACTACTTTGGTGACGAACAAGGTCCAACAGAAACATTCCCTGGACAGAATGTAAGAGTTAATTAACCAACTTCAACTACTAGAATTCTAGCGTTCTTTTATAGGGTATCTTTTTTATAGAACTCATGACCAACCATTATTGAATGGATTAACTGCTCATGATAACAAATGGTTGATCACATCGCATACAAAAGAGGTTCAGAGAACACAAGATCCTAACCTCAAGACCAATACCACCTACAGTATTCAAAGCTATATTGTCTTAAGAAAGTTTAGTAAATGAAAAAGTAGAACAAAGAAATTCTGCCTTTGAATGAAATATTAACAGCAGCAAAAACTTCAGGAAACTAATTTGGAGCCTCTCTTTAGACAGAAAACCACACACTCAATGAAGAGGGAGTGAAGAAGGATAGGAACTGAGGTGGGAATGTTAAAAAAACATAGTTGATGTAAACTAAAACCTCTACAGACCAAGTTCAATCCATGTGTGCATTAAACTATTGCTTTAAATATTTTATCATCTCATTGTTCCCCACAAGACCACATATCTGTTGCTTTCCCCCTCAAACCCTATATTTCAAAAGAAATTGTAATTTCAGCCAAAACTAAAGGACATTTTAAATAGTTAATGCAGCAATAACAATGATAAATACGTTGCTTCTCTTAAGAGTTTTTGAAACATTAAAAATAATTTTCACACCCCATTAGATAGTGATTGAATCCAGGCTCTGGAGTCAGACAACCTTGATAGGAATCTCATTGCAGCGACAATCACACATACTAGTTTGATATAAGATTTTGGACTCAGTTCTTAACCTGAATCTCTGTCTCATTTCTCCATAAAACAGGGGTGTTACCTGTGCCTACCTCATGAGACTGTTAGAAGGACTCAGTAAGTACCCAGTGAATCTTCCACAAAGATGAGCTACTTAACTACTGTCTGAACAAAGGCAATTCCTCAGGGTCTCTAGACTGACCACAGATAAAACCACTACACTGAGGTCTTAAAAAAAAAAAGGTCCCAAACAAGAAATTGGAATAAGACATGCTTCTATTAGTTTATTATGAAACAAAATGCTTCAGTGGAATGGTGCATTAACAGTGACAACTCCTGGTAGATACGGGCTCATTTTCATTTATGATAAACAGGCTAATCAGAGTTTTGCTACAGTCTTGACAGATGCATCATATGCTGACATTGAGCTTTAATCCTCCATTTGCAGTTTTCACTGTTTCTTCTTTATTACTTCATTATGGCAACATGTTTTCAAAGTGTTATACTACATCTTATACCACTTTTATTACTTTATGCCTCCATGTGGAAAACGAGTCACTTCTGTGATGTGACATGGACATCTTGTCCTAAATTTCACTGCTCTACCCATACCACCAGCACAAAGTCACTGCTGTTATTTCATTTCTCAAGTCCTATACGATCCATCACATGGAAAGAATGGATGTTGTGGGTTTGAATGATAGTTAACATCTTGTTTACTGAGCAATTACCATGGACCAGACCTACCTATAAACCCTTCTCATGCATTAATTCTTACAAAAATCATGTAAGGTAGACCCACATGATTCTAGGATTATTAGTATACTGTGATCATTACTCACATTATACTAGGAGAAACTGTGACAGAGTCATATAACCTGACAAAGGCCAGTAGATAGGAACCAGCAAGGCTCAGATTCAAACACGGGCAGCTGGTCCAGAGCCTGGGTTCTTCCCTAGTATGTACAGCAGCTGCTCTTGTACAATGTGAAATTGGCTGGAAACAATACTTAAGCAGTAAGTCTGAAATGTCATATCCTATATGGGTATATACAGTCTGTAACAAGGTCTAAATAGTATACATGAAGTGTGGAGTATAATGACTAATTACAGACTTGCCATTTGATAATCCTTTCTCTTCCTCTATTTTCTAAATAATGATGGGCCTAAGTTATTCCCAAATCTCATCCTACAGAAAATTTCCTCAGTACTTTGAAGAAAATGTCAAAAAAGAAAAATGACATTAGAAAAAATTTTTTTCAAAAAATGGTGTTGGAACAACTGGACATCCACACACAAGAAAATGAATCTAGACATTACCTTACAACCATCACAAAAATTAACTCAAAATGGATCACAAACCTAAATGCAAAATACAAAAGCATAACACTCCTAGAAAGTAACATTAAGAGAAAATCTGGATGATCTAGGGTTTGGCAAATTACTTTTTAGATACAATACGCAGGCATAATCCATGAAAGAAAGAAATGATAGGCTAGACTTCATTAAAATTAAAAATTTTTGTTCTGCAAGACACTGTCAAGGGAATGAAAGGACAATCCATAGGGAGAAAACAGTTGCAAAAGACTTATCTGGTAAAGAACTATAACTATTGAAACTCAACAATAATAAGACAGGTCAATTAAAAAATGCAACAAAGATCTTAACAGATACCTCATCAAAGAAGATATAAAGATGACGAATAAGCATATATAAAGATGCTCACATCATATGTCTTCAGTGAAATGTAAATGAAAACATGCTACTACATTTACTAGAATGGCCAAAATTCAGAACACTGACAACACCAAGTGCTGTCAAGGGTGTGGAACAGCAGAACTCTCACCATTCCCGGTGGGAAGGCAAAATGGTACACCCACTCTGTAAGACAGAACAGTGGTTTCTTACAAAAACTAAGCATACCCTAGCCATATGATACAGCAGTCACGTTCCTTGGTATTAACCAAAAGGAGTTGAGACTATGTCAACACAAAAACCTGCACATGGATATTTACAGCAGCTTTATTCATAATTGCCAAAAACTAAAAGCACCTATGAAGCCTGTCAGTGAGTGAAAGGATAAACAAACTGTGCACATCAGACAAAGCTTTTTAGACAGTGCTGAGAAAAAATAAGGTATCAAGCCATGAAAAGACATGGAGGAAACAAAAATCATATTATTAAGTGAAAGTGTCCAGTCTAAAAAGGCTACTTATTATACGATTACAACTATATGACATTCTGGAATAGGCAAAACTATGGAGATAGTAAAAGATCAGTGGTTACCAGGGGTCAGAAGGAGAAAAGGATGAGTAAATTCAGGACAGAGGATTTTTAGGGCAGTGAAAGTACTCTTTACAATACCGTAACAATGGATATACATCAATATAAATGGTCCTAAGCCATAGAATGTACGTCACCAGGAGTGAATCCTAATGTGCACTATGGATAGGTGATAAAGATGTGTCAGTGTGGGTTCATCAATTGTAATAAATACATCACTCAGGGAGATGTTGATAATGGGGAAGGAAGAAGGCCATGCAGGTGTGGCGACAGGAAATCTACAGTAAATCTCTGAATCTTCCCCTCAATTTTTTGGGGAATACAAGCATTCTCTAAAAAATAAAGTTTTTTTAAAACAAAAAGGTAAATATTTTTTTCTTTTGGAATATAAGCTCCACAAGAGGGATCATAAAACATGATGCTCTATTTTCTGTATGTTCTACTGTGCCTACCCTATAAACTCAACAAATACAGATGATTAGAGGCAGTGAGTGGTAATAGTGAGGAAGTAAATCACAAAGCAGGTAGCTGCTAAATGTGTCTGTGTGTCCGTGTATGTATATACATATGTACATATATGCATGTGAATAAACACATATATATTCTTTCTGTCTAACGTAACGAAATAGATTTGGTGACTGATCCTGGGGAACAACTGAAAGTGTTAGAAGGGGGTTCTAGTGGACTGGATTCTGTTGACCCATATGCTCACTCTGCAGCACTTTCTGTGGTCCCTTCCCTGCAGGAAGATGTACCAGTTTAAATCAGCTGTAGCGACATGACTCGATCTGGTCAATGAAAGGTCTACCAAAGTGATGTGTGCCATCTCTGGCTTTAAGAACCAGGGCATTGTGCATTAACTCTTTCTTTCTGCCACAAGACCACAAACCCTACTGCCTTTCAGATAGGAAATCAAAGAAAATGTGGAATCGTTTTGTAACTGAATCACAATAGGAATGTTCTGTGAATGAAAAATAAACTTTTATTTTTCTAAGGTGCTAAGATTTGGGGGCAGTTAGCGCAACATGCCCTAACCTGTGCTGATAAAGGGATGCTTCCATCAGAGCTGAAAGTCTGGAGATTAATCAGTATGCTTATCCCAATAGTTCTGTCATCCTCTTCCCAACTTACACACATGCTCTACAGCCAGAATAGTGTAGCTAAGAAGTATGACTCCCTCTTTTTCTCTGCCCTTAGGACTTTATAATTTAACCTTCCTAGGTTGTATTAATGTTACATCTGGGGAAAGGGAAAATCAAAGAAGAAAATAAACCATATTCAAACATTCACACTTAAAACCTTGAAAGCTTTCAAATATTTAGGTCCCATATTTTACTTAAAAGGATAATCAAAACTTAAAATTCTAGGATCCATGAAATTATTCCAAGTATTTAAAATTAATAAGTATCCCTTTTACCACACACACACTAGAAGGAAGCCTTGACTTGGAATCACAAGACCTGGATTTTGATCCTTCTCTGTATCAGCTACATTTTGATCCTTTCCACACTCCTTTATTTGAAGTGAGCCCAACTCACCGCCCCTGCAAAAGTACAGCCATGTTGGTGACAAGTGAACAGTTTATCTTTGTACCACATGACTTCAAACAGCCAGGTATCAGTCTGCAAGGCCAGGTACCATATGGTCCAAATGGACTTCATCTACAAGCCTTCGGTGTCTTTGAAATTGCATTATAACAAATATCTCTAAAGACAGATTTAGGGGGCTTTAAAAAATTTTTTACAATAAAAAAATACCTTGACTAAAGCATATACACTTGAAAAGTGAATTACTTTCTGAGCCTGGGTCTCCTGAGCTGTGGAATGGATTAAAACAACCTCACTTGGTGGCTGTGAAATTAAAATAATGTGAATATGTGCAGCTACATGGGAATGATCAATTTTAAAAGAAATTTCAGAGGAGCAATTCAAATCATTCCTAAAGTAAACATTCTTCTAAATTCTCAGACAAGGAAATCACTGGTAGTCAAATGTTTGTTTAACAACTATACTTGCGACATTTAAAGTATGCCAAATTTTATGAGAGTATCTAACTTATGGTGTGTTTAAATTCCCTATATAATAGAAATATAGTATTTTTAATTCAGTATATAGGCTTAAGAGAATAATTTTAATATTTTAGGCAATAGTGAAATTTAGCGGCAACACTCAATGTTATTATCTTTGTTTGATACAACTATCTAGTCCTTGTTTAAAAACTCACCAGCCTGGGAAGCACTGCTTTTTTTGGAAAAGTTTCCTGAACTGCTTATAGCAAAAATCTGTAGCTGTTAGGAACCCACATTTGGGGAAAGAGAAAGGGGTACACTGGGTTTAAGCATCTTTTAGGTTCCTAGGGGATTTTTATTTTCTCTTCCCGTGTGTTCCTGGAGAACAATGTTTACTGGAAGAACCATCATTCTAGTTACCTACTTGACCTCACGAACATACCATTTAATCAGTACCATCCCACACAGGTACTGTCTTCTTTGCAGGAAAACACCGACATTTTCCCCAAAAGTAACTTGAAGAAATGTACATATTTCCAGAAAGTATATTTTAAGACAGCAGATAAATTCCAAGTCATTTATTGCTCTGCTTCTCAAAGCAAGACAAGAATATTAGCTACTCACTAAACCATGTACCTCATTTTAGATACAATCCTGTTAAGATTCCCCTTGCTCTTTTTTTCAGGACTCCAAAAGGTTGCACTTCCCTGTCTACCATGTTTTGAATTGGCTTGGCACAGACAGTTCTCAACATAGGACATTATTTTACTTTCCTATATCATCTTTTGTGGATCCAAATTTGTAGGGTTATGGTTTGCTCCATGAAAGCCAATTTTTAATAAAATACCTTAATATCACAAATATTTTCAAGTTATCTCTTTCTTCTTGTATCTGAAAATTACTTGATAGTGTAAAAATTGCATGGATGTCTCCTGAAAGGACATTTAATATAGCAACATCAGCATGTTGAAGTTTAATAACTAAAGTAGCAGTGATTCCTGCTTGAGCTTGATCTATTTCAATCTCAGCTACACAGGGACAAATAAATAGAAAGCATTACAGCATTCTTGGTGCCATTTTGTTATGTCTCAAATGTTATTTACTGCCTAGTTTCTCAGTTTCCTTTGAACATTAAAATGTTTAACTCACTGGAATTTCCTCAGGAGTCAACTTAAGGGAATTTGCCCAACATAGTACTGAACAAATGGGGCAAACTAAGTATTCAAATGAAACTAGAAAAATTTTGGGCTTAGAGTCCAAAAACAAATATGAAGGTGAAATTCTATACTAAACATACAGTACTTTTTTGTAAAAACCCCAGAAAGTAATTCCACCTGCAAATATAGTAGTTACATAGCTCATTAGAATATATTTTAATCAAAATAAAATTATTTGTATCATTTCCAAGGCATTCAAAGTTCTAAAGCAGTAATTATCAAAATATGGTCAATGGCTGATTCGTGGTCTATTGATATCCACCAGGTAGTGTTTAAGCAGACATTGTATACTATTCATGTTTTGAGTATATTGATTAGTACAATAAGTAATTGATTGCAGTTACTGCTGACGAGGCATTAAGAAAGAACACTGTCCATCACTCCACTTATAGTAGCAAATCTCTCTTCTGTCTTTGCTCATCTCAATACAAGCAAAAATGTATGACAGGACATTCTGGTCCTTTTGTCTGGAGTACTGAAAACTGAAAATGTTAACCGAAAAAGAAAAGAAAGTCAAACCTCTGAAGTGTCCTCTAAAATAAAAAACAAAACAAAACAAGTATCCTTCAATGGAAGATTAGTCTGACTTGGATAATAGGGAATAAGCAAAGATTGTGTCCTTCTGAACAATGAAGGAGAATTGTTCTGCCAAAGGAGCCACAGAAAGCTGTGAGGCGCAATTATTTTGCCAAAAGAAGAATGAAGAATCTAACTTCTAGCATTTCACAGAGCAGTATAGGAGCAAAATACACAGAGCAGCAGGTAAAACAATAAAACAATAGTTAATGAAGAACAGTGTCTAACCTTTGGTTCCAGAAAGGGAAAGTGAAAATATCCTGCAATTAGTCTATTCTAACAAAGGCACAACTGGCCCAAAGCAATACCATCCAACAGAGCCTTGTGATGGAGAGGCTCTATCCTGCCCCGCCCAATGGGCAGCTGCTAGTCCGTGTGGCTACTGAGAACGTGAAATGCAGCTAGCGCAAATGAAGACTTCAATGTTTAACTTTTAAATTTTATTTAATTTTGTTTAATTCAAATAGCCACATGGGGCTGGTGGCTACCATATCAGACTGCGCAAGTCCAGGAAACTTCATCACGGAAGGTAGGAGAATCCTCCAAAGCAGATGAATAAGGGAAGAATATCATCAAGACCCGATGAACCCAAATGAAGCTGGTGGAGGCTCGGTGGGGGCGAGTGGTGCTCAGAGGTATCAGCTTATTAATGAGAGGAAAGAGTTGAATCAATGTCAAAATCAAAATCACGCTATATTTTCACTTTAATTTTCTAAGTATATTTTCACATTTGAGCTGTTTAGCTTACTTCTTAACCATTCCATACAAAATGCAGGTTTAAATATTTTATCCATGCTTATGAATGAAATAAAACAAAATATTTAGTACATATATTACGTAAGTCGGTAATAAATGTTGCCTCCTCCTTCTCAATATTAAAGTAACTTCTATATATTGTTAAGAAAAGCTAGAGCCAGACGGAGCCAAGTGAAAATTACAATCACGATTGTGCGCCTCAAGTGTACAGACTAGGCAAGTAACACTGTCACCCTGTTTAGAGTTGTACCTGGACAAGATCGGTTCCTGTTTATATGGACATGTTGAAATCACTAATTTTAATGTGTAAGATTTGCATATACAGTAAATTCATACAAATTGGGAATATTTTTAAACATATAATGTACTTTAGTTGTCAAAATATCTTAGTATTTTAATGGTAGATATGAGAACTAATTAAATGCCTTATAATATTTAATAAGAGGCAATAATTCAGAAGAAGAGATTCTTACTTCTATTAGTATGGATAAATCTTTATTTGAGCTCAGAAATTCAGATGTGTAATTATGAGGGGGAAATTTACGTTGGAGGGAAATTAAGAATTTTAAGCATGAGAACACAGAATAGAGTCATTTTATCTTACAATTTTCTACATTTTTAGTGAAATTAAGACACAGAAAAAACAATCTTTTTCAGAGGCTGTTAATAATTAAATAAATGACTTGCTTTAATAATGAATGATACATATTTATCAAGAGAGAAATAACTCAGTTCATGTCCAGAGTATCTAACGATGCTTGAACTTTGACTATTATGATTTAATAGAATTTTAACTGGATTTTTATGTTAAAGCTGCAAGATCTTAACACCTTTTAATAATTAATTGGGAAAGAAAGTTTCACGTCTAGGCTAAAAAATGCCACATATTCAATACTAAAAATGAAATAGTATTTCAAAAGCAAAAATAGGAGTTTGGGCCCTTCTGACCTTGAAAGTTTTGAGGGTCCTTAAATAGAAAAAAAATGACTAAATATGGGAATTCCTCAAACCTCAGAACACCTCACATCTTTTATGGCTCAAAACTCTCAAAGGTATAAACTACATTCATGCTACAGTCTTTTTGTCTCCAACTAAACTTTTTAGAGGTCCTATTTCTGACGCTGTAAAAAGAAGATGACTATATATATTGAGAAAAGAAAGGCATAAAGTCCTATCTGGAACATCAAAATTAATACTTTTTTTTTTCAAATTGAAGTTTCATTATACTGCTTAGTCTCTTTGTTCCACCTTCAATCTGATATTTTTCCCTTCTTCAATATTTCTGTATGTAAGAGTTTTTTAGATCACAAAGAACCTAAAAAACAAAACATTAACAATAATAATAACAACAGTCTCCAATAAGGCACCTGCCATATGCCAAGCACAATGTTAGGTGATTTATGCATGTTTTCCTTCCTTCTTAAAACAACCCAGTACAGGTAGGTATCAATTTCCCATTTTATAGGCAATGAAATCACAGGCTTCACGAGGCTGAATAGCCTGTCCAAGGTCATTCGGCTAGTAACCAGTGAGAGCTAGAAATCAAATCCAAGTTAGCTCAAAGCCATCACCCAAAGACCAAGGAGTCAGAGAAGCTGGGATATGGGTGTCATGGTAGGAATAGGGAGAAAATGCAGAGAGAGGACAGCTCTCTCCTCTTCCCTGCACTGCCTCCTTCCTGATGCCAGGATCTCTTCAGCAGCAGCGTTGTTGACAACATGCTGCAACAGCATGTGTCTCTAACACGACGGTGACAGGCGTCAGCCAGTCCTGGTAATATAAGGTTAACAGCAAGAGGGAAAATAAACTACAGTACAGAGTCACTCTGTGTAAGAAATGCAAGAAGTGAAGTCATATAATATGAGAGCCTGCTTTTGAAAAGGATGATCAAGGACCATTGGTTTCTTTTACCTCCTTTTAAAAAGAAAAAACTAAACAAATAATACAAAGCCTAATTTAAAACACGGACATCTTGGAAACACATTCTCACCAAAATAATCTATGCATGGTGTTAAACTCAATATTTCGCTCAATAAAAGTAAGCTTAATATGGTTTGGAGCTAGAACATAAGAGTGTGATGCTATGAGTGACTGCATATAGTGCGTCTTTCACCCACAGAGGTTTTGTCATTCTTTTTCATGCGAACCAATGTTAACACAAGGACTCAATCGTTCCACGATGCGAAGTTGGCCTTGGGCACCACTGCTGGTCACAAGTGCCCACTAATCCCAGAGTCCACAGTCACACACTTTATAAATTCATGTTTCTTTCCCTTAATATTTCTATGAAGAGTATTTTTCTCCTAAGACATCTTTCATATACTCTTTTATTAAGTTGCATTTTTAAAATTGTCTAAACAGAAGCTAGTAGTGGTGTTGAACTCAAAAACTATTAATACCACCACTTAATAATACCTTGACATCAAAATCACAAGCCATAAAATTAAAAAATTGATAAACTGGATTTAAAGCTAAAAACTGTTCTACTTCAAAAGACATCAATAAGAAAATGAAAAGACAAACTAGAGACTATGAGAAAGTATTTGTAAATCATATACCTGATAAAGGACTTGTACCTGGAACTACAAAAAAGAACTCTTATAACTCAATAATAAGTAGACAAACAAACCAATTTAAAAATTGGCAAAACAAATCAATAGATATTTTACAGAAGAAGAATGGCTGCTAAGTATATGAAAAGGTGATCAACATTCATCAGAGAATGAAAATTAAATCCACAATGAAATACCACTATATATCAATTAGAATGCCTAATTGAAAAAAATCAGACAGACAATACCAAGTATAGATAGGTGAGGATGTGAAGAAACATATCACTTTTACACTTCTGGCATGAATTGATCTAGACACGTGGGAAAACAGGTTGGCAATTTCTTAAAAATTAAACATAAACATACAATACAACCCAGCAATTCCACTTTTAGGAATCTAAGATGAACTAAAATGTGTGCCCAAATTTATGTACAAAGACTTGAACACAAATGCCCATAGTAGCTTTATTCATAACAGCTAAAAAAATAAAAACAATCCAAATGTCCAAATGTCTGTACACGTAAGTGAATGTAACATAGCCACACAATGGAATACTGTAATACTGTTTAGCAATAATACAGGAATGAACTACTGACACATGCTACAACAGGATAAACCTCAAAAACATTATGCCAAACAAAAAAAGACTATATAATTTATGATAGCATTTATGTGAAATGGCTAGAAAATTCAACTTTACAGAGACAAAAAGCGTATCAGTGATTTGCTGGACTGAGACTGGCCATAAAACGCCCATGGGAACTTAGAGGTTGATAGAAATTTTCTAAAACTGAATTGTGGTGATAGTGCCGCAGCTTTACAAATGTATTAAAAATCAGAGTTGTACAAAGCAAAGGGTGAATTTTAGGGTATGTACAGTATACCCAAGTAACTTTTAAAGATAATAAATAATGCCTTACATGGCTATACATTTTTTCCAAATTGGAAAACAAAGCTTAAATCCAGAGAAACAAAAAAGCTAATATGAAAGACATCAGTGCATCAATTACTCAGAAATAAGACATGTTGACATGCTCTGTATTTTTCCAGCTATTTTCATACATAATCTATTGCAACTACTTCAATCCTGTAAAGGAAATAGAATTTATCATCCAAATACTTCATAAGCAGAAGCAGATAGGAATATCAAAAGAATTAACTAAATTCACATATAAAGTCAAATTATCAAAATAAAAATATGATTCATAATAAAATTCTACTGTAGTCTTTCTACTTTTCCAAGTTTTAGTGTACTTAAAATTGACATACTAAACATAATTCATTTCTTCCAATAATTCACAGGTGATTAAAGAATTAAAGTCTCTTGGAAAGTTTATTCTTTTTGACAAAGTTTATGAATGACGTCAGTCAGAATACTGTATTCCTCCCTCTTACATGTAAATCCTATTTGCTTCTTTAAGAATATTATGTACCCTTTTTGTTCCTGTTTTTTCCTCTTAGGAAAAATAGAGAGGAAAGTATTTTTCTCTCTTCATAGGGTTATGACAGGTATCACAACCAAATTATACTTGATAGAATCCAGACCTGAGGACCACCTTTTGAATAAGCCCACCCACCATCTCAGAGAGACCTAGGTGTCATCTTACCTAGGCTACAAGCATTCTCCAGAGGACATGTCAGCAAGCCACAAGCCCACCTTTCCCCTGACCCCTCCCCTCAAAGAGACTGCCAAAAACCCTGGCCATAAAAAGCCTCTTGGCCTGTTAAATAACCCTTCTTTGTTCTGCTGGCCGGAACAGGGGGTCCCTCTCAGGTTTAGCAATAAACCTGCTTGGACTGCTAAGTTCGCATCCTCTTTTCCTTTCAATACTCATATCCTGTAAATCTGTAACTAAAGTTTTCAAGTTGTAATAAACCAGATGTAAAACTCCATTCCTCTGATTATTGAGAAAGCCCCTCAAAATGACTGAGAATTTTGTTCAAGCTGACCTACACAAGTCAGGTAATGGCTAGGGTCAGAGAAAAGCTGATAAGAGGCACCCCTGTCCTCCAGGAACTCATGGCCCAGGGGTGAAAACAAATCATTTCGATGTCATGAAGTCAGCTCCTTTTTTCTATCCACTTAATAATACTTTCATAGGTCACATTAGAATTTATTTTTTTCTGCTAAATGATTTTAATCTTGCCAAAGAAAAGTGCTACATAGTTATATCAATTTGTGCTACCTCTCCACAAAAATAACTTTGGAATGCTTGAAGACAGTCTGGATTGGGCAAAAGACATATCCAGTTGCCCACAATAAATAACTTAACTGGTTGCCCAAAGAAACAATAGGCAGTGGCCTGAAGACAACTGCCTTAGGTAACATGAGTTAACATGTGCAGGACGGAAGACCGGAAGCTTTGAAAATCAGTTTAATTATTCTTATTTAAAAGTGGAAATGCTGACTTAAGGGAAAAGGAGCCATTCCAGTCCTCATTGGGATTTCTTAAATGAACAGTTTGCTCTAAGCTTAGATGAGTGAACCAAATACATTTCCACAGCTGCTCCAATTACAAGAGGATAACTTAAGTAAACAAAAACTTTGGCATATGATCTCAACAAAAACAACACTGTCTTACAGATTCATGCTTGGGACTGACCTGACATGGTCATTCCTCCCAGAAGCTGAACGCACACCACAATGGTATTCTTTGATAGACCCTCAAATCTGCCTTCCTTTACATTCCAAAATTTCAGGAAAAATCTATAATCTGTAAAAGTATTCCACCCAGACACTACTGCTTGAACACTAGTCAACGATGTGCATTTCCATTTATCATCCAGATATTAACAACACCTGCTGGTTGAGCTCAGTGGAGGTGAAACATTGGTTGGCCACTGCACAGGGCACTTTACATCCATCCCAGAGATTCCCCTGATTTTTCCTAATAAGCTTTAATGAAAAGAAAGTTCTTGGCTTTCTCTCTTTACAGGAAACAACCTTGGGTAAGAGGATAATAATAATAATATGAGAGTGTTTTACATACATTTCTATGCAGCTGTTAATCTGAAGAGACCAAAAAATTAAGAAATGCAAGAGTTTCTACATTCATTTTTGAAACTGAGCCATTACCAGGACAGAATAGAGGAACTCATCAAGCAGTCCAGATTTACTTTGCAACCAAAGACCACCACAGAATGGGCAACTCAGCAGGGGCCCCAAGGAGGCAGCTGAGATCCACTGTCCGGCACTGCGCTTTCAGTTTCCAAAGAGCACTGAAACCTTTCAAACTGCTGTCTGATTGCACAGAGCATTCGCTCAGCTTTCCTAGTGCCTGCCTGTAGTTCAGGAACACTTCATTCAATTCAGCAAACACTGTGCTGCCACATAGAGTGTTTGGGGCATTATGGTATTAGCTACAAAACAATGTCAGTGAGAGCTGATCTCTTATTTAATAGAAACTACATTCACAAAACTCAAAACAGATACATTTAACAAGATGTTTGGGAAATCATGATTCTGGGACTTAGAAGAATTCATGTTTAGTCTTGCATAGTTATTTGACCTGTGGTTAGAGACAGGTGTGTCATGTCCTCTCTGTGGAACCACAGAGGTAGAGTGGCATCCCTAAGCTCTACTCATAGGTGTGAGACACGGAAAGTAGGGACTAGGAAGAGACCAAATAATAAAGATTAAGAAACCACATGCAGGGCAATTTGGTGATTCTTGGAGGATTCTGTCACGGGGAAGTTGTAGGAAAATTTGACTTTAATTTCCATATTTTGGGAGAGTAAATAAGTCTAAGAGTCTTACACAAGTCTTCAGATTGGTTATAACTTCATGATGCCAAATGGGCTTCTGTAAGGTGGAGCAAATAATCATAATAAAACTCTTCTCCTCTGCAAGAGCCAGAACTTTCCCAGTCCCATATCCCACCTGAATCAGGTGGGGCCAGGCTACTCATTTAAGCATCTCTCAGAGTATTCTGTGGTTCTTGATACCACCACTCAACCACCTCACTTTCCAGAACATTCATAGTGAAGATGGCTTCAGATGCTGTTCTAGCTCTTAATTACTAATCCAAGTGTATTCTCTTTAAGATTTTCCTAGTATAATTTGGTACATGGTCCCATATTCCCTCAAGTTGATATATAGTCAGTAATGTGGTATTGTCTCAAAATATACAGGATGTACATGTTTTCAAGGCCCTGAATAATATGTGTATCACATATACATTAATAATAATGTGTGTATCACATTCTAACCACAGCCACATGGGGGTGGGAGGTAATAAAAATTCCCCAGGGTATATCAGGCAGACTTTAACATTAATTGTTTAGAATCTTCTTGTATCATGAATATGGCCATAGTGTGTTAATAAAAGTGAATCAAATATGCTGCTTTGCTTTGTTTTAAGAGCAGATCACTTGCTTTTAACTCAATTTCAAAGTTGTAAGACCGGAGGTACTGGAGGAAGTGACGGGTCTCACTGAAGGAACCCGACTTGAGCCAAATAAGGAAGAGAATGGTGAATGTCACTCAAATGATTCAACAGAAGGTCCCTAGCCGCAGGTCCCGCCTAGAACACGCGTCGCAGTACTCTCTTCCCAGAAACCCAGCATGATCAATCATCGGTGATCACAACACCCACACCGGCCAATTAGCTCTGTCCACACCCTCGGAGCTCTCCCAGCCCCCTTGATAAGCCTGTCGCCCCTCCTGCTGGGCACGACTTCCCCGGCCTGTGGATACGCGGACTGGTGAACCTCGCCCAGGATTGTGCTAATAAATTTTTTTGGCTCCTTTGTTGCCGCTTGCCTGGTCTGGCTTCGTCTACCTTACATTTGGTGCCAAAACCCGGGAGGTCAGGGTGGGGCCCCAGGTCCTCTCCTGACCTGGGACCTCTCTCTGGAACAGGACCTGATCACAGGGCCTCAGACAACTTGGTGAGTCCCTCGTCTTCCTTGCTCCCTCCTCCTACCCTCCATGGAACACCCGGCCCGAAATTGCAGCCGCGTCAGGGCACCCCTCCAGCCTGTGCCTAATAGGCACCTGTATAGCAGAGACATCCCTATCTCCAGACCGCCAAATCTGTTTTTTCTCCGTCCCTAACCAGAGTAGATCCGGGACACTGGAACTGATCGTTTAGGGACCCTGGGACGGAGGAGATAGTCATGGGAAGCCAGCACTCAAAACCTGAGGCACAGACCCCATTGAAATGTCTTATTTCCCATCTCACTACTCTGGGCTTATCCGAGGATATCCATAAACAGAAGCTGATCTTCCTTTGTTCCCGGGCCTGACCCCCATATCCTCTGGATAACCAGTCTCGCTGGCCCCCTGAGGGAACTTTTGATTTTGGCCTCCTCACCGATCTCTGCAACTGTTGTCACCGGACTGGGAAATGGTCCGAGGTTCCCTATGTCCAGGCCTTTTGGACATTGCACTCCTGCCTAGACCTCTGTGTCAAGTGTCAGTCCAGGTTGTCTTGGCCAGGTCCCCCCACAGGGGCTACCAACCTCTCACTGTGCCAGAATCTTCCTTCACAGATCCCCCAGAGGACCTTGGCCTCCCCCTCCAGCCCCCCCTCCTCCTCCGTCTCTCCCGTCTCCTTGTCCTCAACTGTCTGCCCCTTCCAAACCCCTCGTTATTCGCCCTCCGGTGCCCAGGACTCTTCCGTTCAGGTCTCTTCTGTGCCTACCCCTGTGTCATCTCCTGTATCACCCCTCCCCTATCCGGCTCCACCCCCCAAAATGCCATCTTTAATTCCTCCTTTGTCTTCGACTTCAGTTCCCCCAAGTTCAGTCAATTCCCTTCCCCCACCTGCCTCTGTTCCCACCACAGGGACACAACCACCCACCTCCAGTCCTACTGATACCACATCCCCTATTTCTGGCTATACTCCCGCCACCCACAAGTTATACCCCCCTCTTCTGTCGGCACCACCATCTGTCCTTCTCCTACATCGCTTCCTACCCCCACCCCATTGTCATCTTGTCCTTCTCCTAAATCACTTCCCACTCCCACCCAACCGCCATATTATCACCCCAAGCCACCTTCTAACTGGGCCAGCCCTCCGGTCACCAGATCCCGGGACCAATTACTGGCCCCCCTTCGGGAAGTGGCTGGCACTGAGGGATTGGTTCAAGTACATGTCCCCTTCTCCCTGGGAGACCTGACTCGGATAGAAAAATGCGTGGGCTCATACTCTGCCAATCCAACTGCCTATATTAAGGAGTTTCGGTACCTCACTCAAACGACTCAATCTGTATGTTTGTGTGTCTAAATCTAAATGAAAATATTTTTCTAACTCTGGATGGTACTAATAAAAATTGATTTAAAGACAAATTCTTGTGACTTCCGGGAAGATGGCGGTGTGAGCACGGCGGCAGAAATCTCCTCCCAACACTATATTTATCTACGAAAACACAGAAAATACATCTATTCCTAAAAGAGAGACGAGAATACACAGGAAAGCGCACAGCGTGCAGCTACACCCGAGAGGACTCGGCACACCAAGAGGCGGGTAAGATACGGAGCCGCGACCCGGCGGGACCCGAGCCCTCCCCCACCCCAGCGCACCGGCGGGAGGAGAGGATTCAGAGCCGGGAGGGAGTGGAAGTGCACCCCGCGAAGTAGCCAGCCCCGGTGATCTGCGCGGGGAGCGCTGACCCACATTGCGCAGTGCAGCGGAGATTGGAGAGACAGAGGGGCAGGATCTGAGCGGGGAACGCGCCAGGGTGCTTGCAGCCGGCTCCCGGGAAGGAAAAAAAAAAAGCACGCACTTTCTTCAGCGGTCTTAAAGAGACAGGAGCCCAGCGGAGGAGCCGGATCGCCCCAGCACACTCAGCCCAGCAGGCTGGGAGTCCTGGGGAGTTTCAGAAGCCTTAGCTGGCGACTGAGGAAGCGTAGCCATACTTAACACTTCTCACTGAGATCAACAGCCTCCTATTCGTTCCCACCCCTGCCAGAGCGATAAAGGGCCCTGCGGAGCGGCACAGTCACAGCTGTGGAATAGTGGGGCAATAGCGCCACCTAGAGCATTCCCACAGAATCTACGTCCGGTGGGCATTTTTTTTGTTTTTTGGGGTTTTTTTTGTTTTTGTTTTTTTTTGTTTTGTTTTCTTTTCTTTCTTTTTTTCTTTTTTCTTTCTTTCTTTTTTTCTTTTTTTCTTTTTTTCTCTTTTTTCTTCTCTTTTTAAAGTCTAAAAGAGCCCAGCTGACATACGTGGCAGCTATCAGTGACCAAATTATACAGCCATGAAAAGACAGAGGAATATGGTTCAGACCAAAATCAACCAAACAACCCCAGAGAGGGAGTCTGAAGGGATGGAAATGCACAGCCTCCCTGAAAAAGAATTTAGAATAAAAGTCATAACCATGCTGATGGACCTACAGAGAAATGTGGAAGAGCTGAGTGAGGAAGTGAGAGAACTGAGGAAAGACAATACAGAAATCAGACAAGCGATCGACGGGCTTAACAGCAGAATGGATGAGATGCAAGAGACTGTTAATGGAATAGAAATCAGAGAACAAGAGTACAGAGCAGCTGAGGCAGAGAGAGATAAAAGGATTTCTAGGAATTAAAGAATATTAAGAGAACTGTGTGACCAATCCAAACGGAACAATATTCGCATTATAGGAGTACCAGGGGAAGAAGAGAGAAAAAGGGATAGAAAGTGTCTTTGAAGAAATAATTGCTGAAAACTTTCCCTCGCTGGGGAAGGAAATAGTCTCGCAGTCCACGGAAGTCCACAGATCTCCCAACACAAGGGACCCAAGGAAGACAACACCAAGACACATAATAATTAAGATGGCAAAGATCAAGATAAAGACAGAGTATTAAAGGCAGCTAGAGAGAGAAAAAAGATCACCTACAAAGGAAAACCCATCAGACTATCATCAGACTTCTCAACAGAAACCTTACAGGCCAGAAAGAATGGCATGATATAGTTAATGTTATGAAACAGAAGGGCCTCGAACCAAGAATATTGTATCCAGCACGATTATCATTTAAATATGATAGAGGGATTAAACAATTCCCAGACAAACGAAATTTGAGAGAGTTTGCCTCTCATAAACCACCACTACAGGATATCTTAAATAGACTGCTCTAG
>JAVSCE010021067.1:0-36135 GCA_032199065.1 Smutsia gigantea
TACTTGTGAGGATTCTCTCTGCACTTGCTCTTGGAGCCCCATGGCAAGATCCAGAATTCAGGCAGGCCTCCAAAGTCAGAATCTGTTTCCCATTAGAGGCATTATTCCTGGGCAGAGTTAGACTCCTATCCCAAAACTCAAACCAAGTATTTACCTTGCAACGTACGTGGCCGTCCAGAGCCCACTGACATCAGTCCTGTGAAGCAGCCTGTGGAAAATTCACATATTTAACTTGGGTTTTTCTAGGAACTGGATGGGGCCCTGGGCTTACAGCCTGGCTCTATTGCAAGTGACTTGGCTAGTGGCATGGTGTGTCATCTGCACATAGCCTGCTGTGAGCCGGAGCAGGTTGGACTCAGAGACTCACCTGTGGGATCAGATAGGGTGGCCTTGAATCCTCTCCAAGGTCAGAGACTAGGACATTTTAATGTTCTGGTTGATCTCTCTGTGTGGATCATTTCTTGTTGTAGTTCCTTTGTTTGTTTCATTTATTTGATTCATTTATTTTGATTTGTTCTGTCCATGTGGTTTTTAACAGTTCTGGCCTTTGCTCTCTGAAAAGCAGAGCAAAGGGGGCACCAGAAATGAGACTGAAGAGACTTTTTTGCTGCCAAGCCACCTTTAAAAGCTATCACTTGTTTTTTTCTTTTTAGATACAGGAGGCTTGGAAGAGAAGTCTTGTAAGTTTCAGCAACTTCCTAGTTTTTGGCCACCTAAAATAACAAAATCAAACATCAAATAACCTTTGTGTTTACTCTTTTAAAGTCAACAGTACATCCCGACAACAGCAAACTGATCCCTGTTCCATTTCGACCTGCAGGTGAGCTGATTCTAATTCTTGGATGTGGGTTGGGAAGATGTGATTTGTAACAGTTACCAAACTCTGCCTGCCTTATTTGATTTATTCCAAGAAGGATTTCTGACCAGGAGTCCGGAAACCATAGCCTAAACAGGATATTTGAAAGGTCTGGGGTTGACAGGGGAGAAGAGCAGGTTTGGGGCCCAGAATTGGGTCCAGTCTTAAGAGGCGATCTGGGCTCTGTGGGGAGGGCACAGGCCTGCGGCTGAATCCTGCCCTGCTCCACTGTGCCCCAAAGAACCTACCAATTCCTGCACTGATGGTTCCAGAATTTGTAGCTCTTAAAGTGCTAAATGTTAGGAATTTTGCTGAATATTCTCTGTCTTTCATATCTTAACTATGGTGAGGGAAATAAAACCCGTGATGGCATAGGGTCCTTCCGACTATAAAATTCTCTCTCTGTTACAAACAAGAAACTAGGAACACCATAAATATCAAATAATTCAGACAGTAGTTGAATAATTCATTAAAAAGAATGAGGTGTGTGCTAAAGTGGAGGAGTGGATCTTGAGGAACTATATTAAGGAGAAAAAAGAAGTATAAGACAGCATATAATGATCCTGTCTATATTAACAAGTGTTGTGTGTATATGAGAGCTCGCACAGGAGTGTGAGAATTTGCATATATTCTGATAGATGTTGTGAAGGAAAAACACTCTGTTTCTCCTCCCAACGCTTTCAATACTCCTGCACCAGACTCACAGAACCCAAGATCGGACTAATAGTTACCAAAGGGAAAGGGACTGGGGAAAATGGGCGGGAAGGGAGGGATAAGAGGGAAAAAGGGGCATTACGATTAGCAGGTGTAATGTTGGGGGGGGCACGGGGAGGGCCGTACAACTCAGAGAAGACAAGTAGTGATTCTATAGCATCTCACTACGCTGATGGACAGTGACTGTAATGGGGTTGGTGGGGGGGACCTGATGAAGGGGTAGTTTAATAACCATAATATTGCACATGTAATTGTAGATTAATGATAATAAAATAAATTATATTTAAAAAAAGAAAAGAAAAGAAAATACTCCTGCACCAGATGTGTAGGCTTTTCCCTACGCCCGTCAATTCTGTGGCACTAGCTGAGCGTCCTATAATTTTACCTCAGTTTGGGCACTATCTACCTGGAGGTAGCGTCAGGTCCCACCAGTTAAGGGCTCCACCCCATAGGACTGTCTTCCATTTCAGGTGCCAATGGGAAGTCCAGGTTGTCATCTGCTTCTGATCAACCTGCTACAAATCAGAGGTTCCCATGCCCCTCAACTTGGGTTTAAAATTGCTGGAATGGCTCACAAACTCAGGGAAACAGTTTGCTTACCAGATTATAGGCTCATTATAAAAGGGTGCAGCTCAGGAACAGCCTGATAGAAGAGGTGCCTAGGGCAAGGGATGGAGGAAGGGCAGAGCTCCCGTGCCCTCTCCAGCCTGCTGATCCCCAGCCCTCCTGAGCTCACTACCCAGAGGCTTTCCTGACTGCCTGGGTTAGCGGTTTCACATGAAGGTATTATTTGTAGGCACAGTTGATTAAATCATCGACCATTGGTGATGAGCCCAACCTCTGGCTCTCTCCTTCCCTGGACATGGAGATTGGGGGTGGGGTGGGGCCGAAAGGTCCAGCCCCCTATGAGCTGGTTGGTTCCCCTGGCAGCCAGCCCCCAGCCGCACGGCTTTCCACAAGTCACCCATTCGCAGAACCTCAGGTGTGGTTCAGAGGGGCTTGTCGGGAAAGATGCTCCTCTCACTTGATGCCCTTCTTGCTCAGGAACTTCCAAGGCTTGTGGGATGCCTGTGCTAGGAATGGGGACAAAGCCCATACATTTTTCTTATGAATCACAGGATCACAGGTGTATTACATGCACATAGAGGAATGACCAGGCTGGCCCGTGGGGGCCCGGGAAGGCTAGAGACGGCCTTGGAAGCCTTTCTGTGCTTCCTTCACTGCTGATTTAAACTTTTGCCATACACACAGTTATTTTTATTATGGAAAAAAAAGAATGAGCAAAAAGTGTCAGCTGTGCCCTCCATAGGCCAGAGAGGAGGTTTCCAGGTGGGCACGTACTTCCCGGCCTCCTCTTTGCCTCGGAGGCCTGGTCACTGACCCTCTTCTCTTCTTTGCCAGCGCTCCTGCCTTTCACAGCACCCATGGTGAGTCAGCTGCTGCGCCAGCGCTTTAGGAAGGGGACCATCCATCTCCTAACCTTGCGACTCATGTCCTCTGCATCTGGACCCCTGTCCCGTGACTGCCTGATAGATGGTTATGGATCCCCTACATCTGACCCTTGTCTGCCATTCATCTAGTCCCACTCCCCTCCCCCACCCCCACTTACCCCGTTGATCACTCAGGCCCTTTTGAAGGTCCATAGTATCACCAAGTAATCCTTTCTTTGGCCACCTACTGTGCGCCAAGCACTTCAGAGGAGGTCCAGGAATTAAGATGAGCCCCTGGCCACAGCCCACATACTTGCCCATTACCTTCTCTCCCCAAGTCCCCCTATCTCCGTACGTGTCCTCACCTGGGACCTGGAATTGCCTCCCGGCGAGGCTGTTCTCCAACTTGGCTGTCACAGAGGTGCTCTCACAAAGTGACAGCACTCATCTGTCACTTCTTCCACACCTGCCCTGTGTCCACATCTCTTTGCAAGTGCATACCTGCCAGCTGCCCTGCTCTGTTGCAAGTCTTGGAGACAGGGACCACCGTGTGACTCCCGGGTGTCCTCAACGCCCCTTAGGTGCTCACTGGACATCACTTGTCCACTGACAAGTAGCCCCCTGCATCCACACCTCCCTCTTGTGCTCAGCTCCCCATTTCCCCTGGGAAGTTCTTTGCCCCTGCAAGCTCTCCCTCCCCCCAAACTTACAACTCTGCTTTGTTTTCTTACAAGGTATTTTTGTCTCTGCTGTCAGTAAAAAGTCTCAAGTCCATGGTTTTACCTCAGGTACCAGTCATTTCTGTTCCATAATCACTGAATTCTCTTGTGCCTGAAACCAAAATGTAATCTATTTGTCTCTTTCTACAGTTCTCCTTCTTCACCTACACTACAGCATTCAACGTCATCAATGGAAACGCAAGTTATGTGAGTATCAGGAGGCCAGAGGGTACACAGTTCTGTATTATTTATTTTGGAGTTGTTTGTTTGCTTTAATGATCCTTGCTGGGTGAAACTGGTGTTTGCTAAATATGTGCTTTTGTGTTTCCTTAGAATCGTCGTCCATATGAGAGTATATTACTAGGCGCAGGAGTAATTGCTTCTTCAACCTTTCTTGGAGTGGGTATTTAAAAAACCTGTTGACTTTTTTGTATTCCTCAGAGTCAAAAACTATTTATTCTGAATTATAAGTTTATGTTCCAACTTAAACAGTTCATAAAATATGAACAAGACATAAGAAAGAAAACAATCACCTGTAATCCTGGCACCTCAAATAATAATCATAAAATTTTCCAGGTTTCTAGGAATATACTCAGTACTGTAATCTTTTTAAAAAATTAATTCATGCTACATGAACATGTTATGCAAGTTGTATATTGCTTTGGACGTCAGGACCCTGTCACAGTCACAAAGGTGGGCTTTAGAGTCTAATAAGCCTGGGGAGCCATCCTGACTCAAGTCTTTAAGCACTCAGTGATTCTGGACAAGTTCATAACCTCTCTAAGCCTCCCTGTGTTCCACTAATGGTCAGAGAACACCTCAGTGTTGCAAGAATTAGAAAATACATGGAGCCCACTTGCAGTGGTCTGACCTGCGATGGGAACCAGGTTGATGCTAGCTCTCTGCTTGTTGAGTATGTTCAGCTGACTTTCTGGTCCCATGATGATCTTTCTGTCTTTTCTAGTTATTGCCTCGTTTGTTCCAAGTGAGGTACTCACTGAATAACATTTTAGTGAAAAAAGTTCTTCCTGTCATCATTTTCGGTAAGCAGAAAGCATGCAGTCTCTGTTGCTTTGGAGTCCTTCTCCGTCTTCAGGGATGCTTGGGTCCCTTGGCCACATGGTGGCTGATGACAGCTTCTGTTCGCTGCTTGTTGGGAGCCCAAACCCACATTAGGTCTCTGGTTTGAGAGGTGGCACTTTCTTTGTGGACATCCCTTTACTTGTCAAAGAATGAACACAAATGGACACACAAATTATATCTTAACTATTCTCTGTACAAGCTTCCTACGTGTGTTATTTTACTTGATCCTGACAATAACTTACGGGTAGGTAAGTTATTATTTAATACTTACATAATATATTAATAACATATAATAATTAATAGTAGTAGTATTCCCATTTACAGATAAGGAGACTGAGGCAGGGGAAGATTAAGTATCCTTCCTAGAGTCACACAGGGCAGAAGTTATATATAGGGGATTCCAAGCCAGTAGTCTTACTCCAGACGGAGTGAAAGAGATATTTACCAACTGTTTAAAAGTTTGCCAACCTGCAAATTCACTAGTTCATGTTCCATATTTGAGTTTGGGAATCACAGCAGTTTGAAGAGTTGGTAGAATGATGTTAGTAGCAAAATTTGGGCAATAACTTACAGAAACCTGGCCAAACCAGCTTAAGAAAAGGAGGAAGGGAGTATTTCAAGGATCCTGGAGTTTCTCTTGGAATCCTGTCAGGGAGCCCGGCTGTACTTCCAGGGGTGCGGGAGCCGAGTGCTGGGTGGTAGTCAGGATCCGAGACTGAGAGGCCAGCAGCTCTGACCCCAGCCCATGGCCCCAGGAGAGAGCTTACTTGGCCAGCACATGTCAAGTGACCACCCAAGGGTCAGGAAAGTGCAGCCACCAGAGAAAGAGTCTTAATACCAGAAGAGATGTTCCTTCGCTGGTCTGAAACTTACCCCTCAGTTGCATGTTCTCCTTTTTTACATCCACAGCTCAAGTCAGCGCAATGAACGTAGTTGCATCCCGAGGTTTTGAGCCCGTGCGGGGGATTGAGGTCATGGACAAGGAAGGCAATGTCATGGGCTATTCCAGAAAAGCTGGGACAAAGGTAGGGGGACACAATGGAGCCATAGCTGTTTGCCTTTGGGGCAAGAACTGAGTTTTCTGTTTGAGAACTGGTAAGAAATTCATGTCTCCTTCAACCTTTCCTTATCCTGTCTTCCCTCATGATGTCAAGAGGGAGATTTTACATTTTCCACCCTCGTCTTTAAAAGATAGTACTTCAGTCTGGGTTCTCTAGAGAACCAGAACCAATTTTAAGTAACTGACTCCTGCAGTTCCAGGGCTGGTGAATTAGTGATGTGTAGGACAGGCCAGCAGGCTGGAAACTCAGGGGCTGATGCTTCAGTCTTCAGACAGAATTTTTCTTTGAGAAGCTTCAGATTTTGCTCTTAAGTCATTCCAGCATATTAGGGGAGGTCCAGCCACACCATGAAGGGTAATCTTTATTTTCAACTGACTGTAGATGTTGGCCACACCTACAGAATAGCCCTACAGCAACACCTAGATTGGTATTTGATTCAATAGCTGGGTGCATTAGCCTGGCCAAGTTGACCCGTCAGCATGACCGTCACACATGAGCCTCTGCCAAATGCTAGGCCCCTCTCTGAGTGTGAGATCCTGTTCATGCTCGGCATCTGCCCTCCCAGTCTGCTCTGCGCTCCTGGAACTCAGACACCCTCTCTGAGTTTAAAAAATGCCCTCCCTCTCCACCTCCCAACAGATTTTCTTATAGTCTTCATCTTTAAGGATCATTTTTCTGTCAAGAATGGCCCAAGGGAATCCAATGCTCTGACCAGAACTCTCCTAAAAGGCCTCAATTTTTAACAAGTTTTATTATTAAACAGTTTATTCTTTTGTTCAATTCAATACAGTGGCTTCTATGTACATTCAGCTCAACCTCAAATAGCTCATGGTAGTCTCGTTTTGGGTGTGGACTTCTTAAAAAATAATTTTCAGCATGTGAGATCTATTTTGGTTTCTGTGAAGTGACTTTAGCTAAAGAATTAAAATGTGAGGCAGTTGTTTGCACCTGGCATGAAGAGCAGTGGGGAACAGCCTGATACAGAGCGAAGAGAGTAGCTGGGCTTCATAGTGTCCCCGTTCCAGGGGACTCAGCCAGCCGGATGGCCTCTGACCCGAATGTCGGTGGAAAAGGAGGTCAGGAAAGGTGGCTGCTTGTTTCATCAGTAAATACGTCATTTTCTGCTCACGAAACATAATGCTGTAAATCCTATCAATGATTCACAAAACTGAATGATAAACTATTAGATACATGCACCTGTATTTCTACCAGACTATTTAGTGGCCTGTCTAAATACAGTGGCCACCTTTCTAAATGAATTACAGTGGGGATATGGTAATTATAAACAAGGGGAGAAATTGCTTAGAAATAAAATACCCCATTTTTGAAATAAAGGTTCTGTGCCTAAGAAAATACCCCAAGGGACATTTTTAACAGCTTTATTGAGGTGTCATTTACATACTATAAAATTCACCCAATGTGAGAATAGAATTTAATGAATTTTAGTAAATTTCAGTTGTGCGACCACCACCACAGTCCAGTTGTAGAACATTTTCAGGACCCTAAAAATGTCCCTCATGCCCATTTATAGTCGCTGTCCCCTCCCACCCAGCCCAGGGAAACACTGATCTACCTTAGGTCTTAATAGTTTTGCCCTTTTTAGAAAATTCATATGAATGAATCGTCTAATAGTTTTTTGTGTCTGGCTTCTTTCCCTTTGAGATTCCTCCATCTTTACCACGTATCCATAGGGTGTGGCTTTTCCTTGCTGAGCGGCGTTCCATTGTACAGATGTACGCATACTGCTTATCCATTGCCAGGTGGTGGATATTTGAATGAGTCCAGTTTGGGGGCTACTGTGAATCATGCTGCTTTGAATGTTCATGTGCACTTCTTTGCGTGGACGTATGTTTGCATTACTCTTGAACTCAATTTAACTGCAGAGGGTTAGTGTTGCTGTCAGCTATCCATACAGGCAAAGAGAAGAGTGTGCACATATTTAATCCACAAGCTGTTCCTCAGCACCTTCTGCCCACCAGACACTGTGCTAGGCCCTGGACACCCAAACCATAGCCAGTCAATCCCTTCTCTCTGGAACCAGGAACACTTAGCTTCCCAGGGCGAGGCAGCCTCAGGCCCTGCTAGCTATGTAGCTATCTAGTCCAGCTCACCTGGAGGAACTTCGTTTTTTGCCTCAAGGCCATTTTTAGGGTAAAAGAAAGGTTTGATGGTCTGCTTTTTTAAAAAAAGTTTATCTCTCTCTTAAGAATAAAGTGTCTGCAACTGTGCGTAAGCATTAGCATTCTTTTTTCATTTCCCTGTCACCGAAAGGTTGATTTTCTTTGGCTAAAATTTCAGAAACTGTGTAACCAGCAATATCTGATTGTAATAGGGCACCTTTGATCAGATTTCAGGAGCCCCATCCATGTCGTTTTCCCTTGACTGGCCTCGTAAGCCACTTAGTAGAACTGGAACGTGTCACCCAGTGCCTCCTCATGACGGTGCTTGGAATGTCCTTCCCTTGCACACGAGACACATGGAGAGAGGCTGTCCTCACCTCACTGGTGTTGAAACACACCATGCTCAGCAAGCCACTTTTCTGTGCCTGAAGTGGAGCAACTTTATTTTATATTCCTGAAAGTTTATTTTAAAAGCCACCCTCCTTGGCCCCCTCTGTCCCCAGTGGGGGAAGGGCATGAGGGATCGGATGAGCTGAGTACCTGTGGGATACAGGAGAGGAGCCCAGCAGAGGAGCCCGGCAGGTTGCTTAGCCATGTCCTGGGAAGCCGAAGTGGCGAGAGCAGATCTGGGGAAAGGAGTGGCGGGGTGTGTGCCTGCTCGTCTTGTGCAGAGCAGAACTGTATGTGGAGCCGGGTCTTTCCCATGTGTCAGATTCTGCTATTAACACACGAGCATTATCTCTGGTCAAAATGTGCCTTGACCATCTTTCATTGCCCTTGAGTACACATGATTTTGTGCATGTGACCCATACAGCAAATTATCTGTTTACATGTTCAACATAAAGAGTGATGTATATTGAAGAAAAGATGACAAAATATTATAAACTATATGTACATGTTGTACCAAGTAAAGTCATAGCACACTTTTAATGGCACATGCAGCAGGTGGGCGCCTGCAGATGGCCTAATGCATGTTACACATGGGTGTGTGCCCTGAGCTGAGCTTTTGCAGGATTCTTGCACGGCAAGGGGTGGAAATCACTGGGGAGCTGTTCAGGTTCAGGATTGGGAGGCCAGTGGCTGAGTCCTGGACTGGAAGGAAAATGTGGAGCTGTCCTCAGGGGCAAATTGAGCATTTCTACCAAGGGCACTGCCCCGTGGTTCTAAGTGAGGATTTGTCTATAAGCTGCCTTTATTGCCACTCAGTATTTTATTTGGGCTGGCTGAAGGACTGGTGGAGACCACTGTGGGGTCAGGGGGAGGTAGGCCCATCCCCTGTTACTCCTGGCCGGAATCCCAGCCGTCTCCATATGTCACGGGCAGGGGCTGCCTCCACCTCTTTCCATGGGCATTATTTTTCTAGTGAGGAAGTGTCACCAGTTGTAGGATCCCTGAAATGACTCCCACCATGTGCTGAATGACTTCCTTTCCCCTTCCACTAGGCTGTTAGAGACACAGCGGCCACCAGAGCAGTGCTGTTTGGGACCTCAGCTTTCATCCCTGAAGTCTTCTCATACTTTTTTAAAAGGTCGGTAGTACACTCATCTTTCCTAGTAGGAATAAACACTTTGACAGTAAAAATCCTTATAAAACTTGTCAGACACTGAGCCTGGTGGGAGGGGTGGGAGGAAGTTGCTTCAGTAACCTTCCTGCTAACCATTCTTCCTCACGGTAAGAGGGGAACCTCTAAAACGCCCTGTAACGTCTTCCTTCCCAGGACCCAGTTCTTCATGCAATACCCACGGTCACTGTGGACCTTTAAGCTCTCCTGTACTATCCTTGTAATGGGGCTGATGGTGCCAGTCTCTCTCAGCATTTTCCCACAGATTGGACGGGTAAGTGACCCCCATTCGACTTTCTCTCAAAAAAATAACATCTTCTTCCCCATGTTATAAGAATAAAATTCTTCTAAAACAATCTATGAAGTCTACAAAAATAAAAAGCAAAATAACATGACTTACACGTAATCCCATCCCCCAGATCCCTTCTGAGGTTTCCTATTCTGTTTTTCTTAACCATGTATCAGAAGTATTTTTCTGAGACAGGAAAAAAAACCTTGGGAATATCTCAAGTACTCTATAACCTTCTACAACGACGTCCCATCCAGTGGAACTTCCTGCCGTGATGGGAACGTGCTATATCTGGTCTGTCCAGTGTGGTCGCCACTAGCCACACGTTGAGCATGTGAAATGTGGCTAATGTGACAGAGGAACTGAAATTTTAATTTAGTCTGATTTTAACTCAAGTACTCACATGTGGCTATTGGGTACTTAGTATATTGGACAGCACAGTTCTATAGGCTAGAATGTACTGATTTATGAGGAGTCAGACTGCTTGGATTCAAATTCTCCACTCTTCCATGCCCTAGTCAGTTTGCTCAAACTCTCTGAGATTCACTGTAAAGAGAGAGAAAGACAGTAGTGTGTGTCTCTACAGAGGGCTGTTGCTAGTATCAAGGACATTATTGATATAGATATTACCGATTTCTGGCATTTCTTGGCTGAAAATTTCAAAGACTTGTTTCTGTCACTGAAGTTAAAAATCAGTCATGTCCTCAAAAGCATTATATTTGTGGAACTATTTTGTTCAAAACCCAGATTCTGTAAGTTTAAATATGTAGAATCATTAATTAGGGAGCTTTGCCAGCACACGATGTAGAAGATTGAAATCATTTTAGGTAGCTGCTGTACTCACTGTGAGGGCAGTGAGGGGCAGGGGCATGCAGGAGATGGGGCAGTTTCACATTAAACTACAATTCTAGAAAAATATTTTTAATTGTCACAGGCCCACCTATTAGAACACAGTTTGCTACAGTAGGATTGCAATAAAAATGAACCCTTTTGCAAATAATTACTTCTGGTTATATGGTACTCAGAGTGAGCAGATGGCATATCTTCAGGTTAGGTCACTTACAAGGGTCTTTCAGGCTTGCGGGATTTCCCACCACCACGATCTGCTTTCCTCCAGGCTGACATACTCATTCCACAAACTGACTGAGGGCGTCCCCGGTGTTGGGGTGAGCGGTGAGTGAGTAAATGGGGTCCTGCCCTCCAGTGGTAGCCGTGGCTGGGCAGCTGTGGAGACAGTGATGTGTGGCCACCATGGGCTTTGATAGGGGAGTGAGGGGCAGGGGCGCCTAGGAGCCCAGGGACGCTGACCTGGCTGAGAACGGGCCTTCAGGAGGTCTGAGGAGTGGAGTCTTCTGTGGAGCTCCTTTGCTGGCACTGGGGAGTCAGAATCCAGAATCAGTGAGTTTGTTAGATAACCAGCTGTCTCTTTCACTTTGTCTTGTATGGATTCAAGTCCTTGTGGGTCATGGGATTCATTTTTCGGATGTCAGGAGTAACTTGGTTCCTTACTCTGTGGTATCATTTTGGTCCTTGGCTTGTGGTCTCTTTGTGGCTGGGGCCCTTGTAAGTACAAGGTCACCCCTCTTCTGGAGAGGCTGGACTCAGGACAGCTTGCCATGGTCAGGACGAGAGGCAGCCCTCTCCCCCTTCACTGTTCACACTCCTTTGTTCACCACTCACTGGTCTTGAGTCAGGGGCCACTAGAGTCACAGTCACAGGGCTGCACGGGTGTGCCTGGGCCCTGAGGCCAGAAGGGAGAGACTCCCGTACAGAGGCAACTGCAGACGCAGTGGGATTGTGCTGGAGGATAGACACGCTGGCTGTGTGGACACCAGAGGCAGCGTCACCACCGCCAGGGAGGGGCTGGGGGCAGTGGGAGGGGATGCGCTGGGGAAGGGCAGTGGAGGCAAGGGGAACAGCTTGTACCAGGTGTGGAGATCTGCTCTGGTGTGGCCCCCCTGCCCCCGCCCCTCTGGTCCCAGAGGGCTGGAGTGTGAGAGAGAGGGAGCTGCAGGGTATTCCCATCTCCAGCAAGCGAGGCTTCTGTTTATGCAGCACCTTTGTGTCCTGGGACTGTGCCAGCCAGTCTCCTGTCTTCAAAGAACACTTCAGGGTAGTTTGTTTTCCTATTTTACGATGACGAGCCTAAGGTTCAAGGGACATAGGAAGTTCCCCTAGAGGTTATTCAGCTGTGGAGTGGCAGGGCCCTGCGTGCCTGGGCTCTGGCCAGATGGTAATGGACCTCACAGGTCCTGTAAGGTGGTAGAACTTTGGAGGTAATGAGGGATATATTCCAAGGGGGATGTGGCATAGCCAGGTTGTATTTTAGGCATCTTGTTCTCAGGATCCCGTGTTGTAGGTGTTGGCAGTCCTGGAGGTGGAGAAGGCAGTTGGGGAGCTACAGAAGTATTCTGGCTGGAGGTGATGGGGTCTGTGGTGGTAAGTTGGAGGGAAATACTTGAATTGGACAAGTCAGAACTTGTGAACATTTAGATTGGGGGTAAAAGTGGTAAAGAGAAAGGGACCCAGGGGCCACTCAGGTTTCTTCTGGCTTGGCCGTGATGCCAGTAGCCAGGGTGGAGAACCGGAAGGCAGGGCTCTGTGTTACCTAGGATTGCATTTGGTTGTAACCAAGATCCAAAATTACAGTGCCTTGAACAAGGTAGAAGTTTATTTCTCATTCAGATGAAGTGTGAGGTGGCCAGATAAGTGTGTCATGAAGTCCTCAGCGACCCGATTCCCCCCAGCCCAGCATGCCACTGTCCCTAGGGTTTGGCCCTCATCCTCCAGGTGAAGATGGCACCATTCTCATTCCCCACTACAAGGTGCTTCTGCTTCCATCCTATTGGCCAGAACTTAGTCATGTGGCCAAGCTTTACTGCAAGGGGAGCTGGAAAGTGAGCTTTTTATTCTGGACTTTTTAAAAATTCTGCCATGGAAGAAGAGCATAGGTGTTAGGGACAGGTGGCAGTTTATGCCACAGGCTTTTGTCTGAAGGGTAATGGGTCTCATATGGAAATGATTGTTACATGATAGAAAGTAGACATGACTGAAAGGCTCTGGGGAAATTAGGGAAAGAAGAGAATTGCCAGCTGATCCAGAAAGGCTGCAGGAGAGAGGTGGACTTTGGACATGAATGCATCTGAACAGGCAGAGATGGGGAAGGGAAGAGGGCATTCCCAATGGAGGGCGTGGAAGGGCTGAGGAGTCCAACATGCCTGAGCACGCATGACTGGATGTGAGGCAGGATAATTGGGGCCAGGTGTGGGGCCTGCACTGCCAGGCCAAGGAAGCAGGTGTGAAGACAGCAGGTGGGCCATGCAAGGCTTGAAAGGGGCAAGGCTTTCAGAGGCCAGAGTGGAGGCAGGAAATGGAGTCAGTCACCCCTCGAGACCCTCCCCTTCCCAACTCCCTCAAGCAAGTCTTGGCTTTTGCTGGACCTTGAAACTACCTTGTTGGTCCAAGGTGGGTACAGAGGTAGCTGAATGGTGGTCTTGGGTTCGTGGGGGCCCTGTCTCCCTGTCCTGCCTGGGGTGGCCAACTCCACTTGCAGAGAAAGCCCAATGCCAAGAGTGAACCCTGTCCAGGACATAGCAGATGTACTGCAGGCTGCAGCCACTTTCAGGCCTGGAACTTCAAAGACCCTGACAGTAAAACTGGTCCCTCACAAAGCTCCTTTTCCATGAGCTGCCTCTGTCTGCCAGGGTCAGCTAGTACTTCTGCCACCCTTGCTGGACTAGAAGTGCTGCTGTGTGTTAGGGGATTTTTGTTCCATTTTGTGATATGTGATAATAGCATAGTAGTTATGTGGAAAGTCTTAAGCATTTGGAATTTCATGCTGAAGTATTTATAGGTGAAACAACACAGAGAATTGCCTTCATACACTCAGGAAAATATCCCACACCTGGGAATGGGGGCTGCTTGATGAAATAAGATGGGCCACTTGTTAATAGTTAACAGTAAGTCATGAGTATATGAGGGTTCGTGATGTTCTTTCTGCATTTGCTTATGTTTGACATTTTCCATAAGAAAGTCTTCAAGAAGTTTTTACTTTAGATATCACAGAAAAGGCTGGACTGTGAAATAGGTGTTCTCTGAAAATTTTTTTAAAACTTGGTTTCCTAAGCAAGAAAAGCTCTCAATATAAAGAACTTAACTTTGTTTTTCAGATACAATGCAGTAAGCTTGAAAAGGGAATTCAGTCTGCAACAGAAGAAACAGAGCTCTTCTACAACAGAGGGATATAGGGATGTTTTAGGTGGATCTGTTTGGCTCCTGCTTGAAAACCTTCCTGTCCCCAAGGTTTCAGTTTCAAGAAAGTTTAAACTTTCTCAGTATGTTGAAACTGCCAGAGTTCTGGAAAGCCCAGAGGCGTCTGTGCTGACAGGATGGCTCACAGGCACGCATGCCAAGGCTGTGTGGTGCAGGGGTTTTAAGCCTGGATGAAGAGAGAAATGTGAGGCTGCCTGACCCACCCCCGTGCGGTTGCCGACTGGTGAGTGATGTAAGACTCAGTTGTCTTTTCGTCATCCTCTGAAAGGATACAGTGAAATGCCTAATAAACTTGTCTAATGTTGAGTATTGGAGAAAATAAAGGAGGAAAGTCCATCAGGCCCAGGGCACAGGCACTGAACTGATGGCCTCTCTCTGGGTACGTGTGAACCTTTGCTGAGCTAGTGAAGGCTTCCAACCCCCAAAGCAATCCCGTATCCCCACTCAGCTTCCTCCCATTTTGGACAAGTACGTAAAGTCTTTGTCCCCTGCCACCTAGCTTTTTTCCTCATTGGCATGAGACCCTGCCTCTTCCATCACAGTGAAACCCAGGGCTATTGGCCAGCAATGAACACCTGGTACCAAATTGCTGGCCTCCCTTGGCCCACAGCCAGCCTCCCCTCCTCCCTTGAGGGGCAGCTGCTGCGCCCTCTGCTCTGGGCCCAGCCCTCACTTTACTCAGGGCTTTGCTCTGGGGCCCCCACGCCCCCTCTGGCTCCAGCCTCCTCTGCTTCGTCTCAGTATGTTTAAACTGCTTGAATCACCTGGCTCATTAAAAAAGCAAAACTGACTGTTCATGGCCTAACTTTTAAAGTTTGTCTACGTGTTTAACCCCAACTTCTAATCTGCTGAGATTGCTCTCATCCATGCCCCACCCAAATGCTATCCTGCCACTCTGCTGGGTGCTCAGACTGGGCATGAGACTTGCTCCCTCCTGAGCAATAGGCCCTCATTCAACTGCCCCCTTCATTTGGCCATTTAACTGTCCACTGAAGACCCAATCTCAGGAAATGGTATTATCACTTACCCAGGAGCATTAGACGGGATCCCTGGCAGCACCCTTAGGCTGCCCTCCCTCTGCCCCCACTTAGTGGACTGAACTCAATAGTGTCTCCTCTCTAGAACTCACGCCTCCACTTCCACTACTGTCCCTGCTCATTCCAACAGCATTCCCTGCTGGTATTCCCATGTCCATCTGGCTTCCTCCAGGCCTCCAGTCCACGCTCTCCCCTGCTATTCTAAACCGCACCTGCTTAAAACCTTAAATGGCTTCCCAGGGCCTCAGAATCAAGTCCAAATTCCTTGCCCTGCAATCAGGAGCCTTTACCGTGCTTGTCTCTTACTGCTGCCTTTCCTGGCTCTGGACCAACATGCAGTTCCTCAGTCGGGCTGTGGTCTCTCCTTCGCCTTCACACCTGTCGTTCCCTCTGCTCTGGGCTAACTCCTGCTTACACTTCAGGTCTGACTTGGACATCCGTCACTCCTTCCAGGAAACCTAGGTGCCCCTCCTGTGTTCCCATACCACTCACTGTTTAGAACTTGCTACACCACAATGCAGCGGTGGCCCTACGGTCTGTAGACTATGTGCCTTGAGAACAGGAACTGTGTCTTGGGCATCAAGGAAGGCCCAAGACACAACCCAGTGCACGGTGCAGAGTAGGAACCTGCACATTTTGCATAGCAGGGGAAAGTTCCCAACAGACCCTGCCCCAAATCATCAAAGAATCTACCTGTGGCTTTTAGTTTTCCCTAGGCCAGATTGATGGTTATCTCCAAATTTTGTAAAAGGGTTTCTCAAGTGCCCAAAAGGACAAATTAACAAAAATCTCCCAGATGGCTCCAAATAGCCATAGGCTTACTCTAAACAAAATTAAAGAACTAAATGTGCAAAGATTCCAGGTGAAGACTTAGTGGCTAACATGACAGTAGAAATGTGAGGGCAATTTCTCAAAACAAAAGCTTTACTGAAGTTACAGTCAACTCTGGGAAGTGGGGAATGGAGGAGGGCTAGAGCAGGAGAGAAGTGGCCTGGACCCCATAACTTTCAAATCAGTCTTTTAATAATTCCTCAGAGCATTTGCAGCTGATAAGGGTTTCTTCCCTTTTGTTTGGAAGCATCAGCGAAAGAGGGCACAATTTTTCTTGCATATATCTGAAGCTTTGTTGAGTATCAAAATATTTCCATTTTATTTCTGTATCATATATTTGTAATTTTAACAACTTTGATCATTAGCTAATATGGTAATACAAAATATGAGGGAGAAAAAAGATGTTAGTATTCATTTTCATAAAGTGCAGATTTAATTTTAAATTGTTTGCCTTAGTAAACATCTCATTTCAGATCCTCACCTGCACCCATCCAAGGAGGGAGGGAAAAGGCTATTTTTAATTTTTATTTTACAAAATCTAACACCACGAATAAATGAAAGATCGGCAAAGACAAGATATTTTTGCAAACATTTTTCTGGGTATGATTTCCAAGGACAACAGTACTGAGTGTAAAATAAACTTTCATAATTAATATGAATACATACAATAAAATAAAAAGTTCAGAATTTAGGCCTCCCTGCTTGTGATTTTTAGGTCTTCAATTATGAAAAAGGTACGTAACCAAACTGGAGTGGTTATCTTCCTATGTGGGCAAATTACTTTTACTGAAGTTGTTTGAAGACATTCTGTGGTCTGGCCATTGCAAGAAGTTAATTCTCAAATTCCCTTTCCAATTACACACAGTTGCTGTTTCTGTCACACAAACATTTATATTCAAAATGGGCTTCTTTTACTCTATCATAAAGACTGACATCTTGTTCAAAACAATATTGCTAGCAACAGGGTTAAGTGGAGAGTACTAATGGCTTAAGTTTGCCAGATGCTTACCTCTGCAACAGTATAAATATGTATTATTAAAGTTGTCTACTCAAGTATAAAATCTATGCAAAACCCTCATAGGCAAAATGTTCAAAGGCCAAGAAAAAAATTTTTTTCTTTTACAAGAAAGTGCAACTGCAGGGTGTTTTGAATGATCTTCTAGATAGTTCTGCAGAAAACTTAGTAGTAGTTGGCTCAGAAAGTGGAATTCCTCATGAAGGAATGAAAGTTGTTCCTAGAAGAATTGAAAGCAAAATTTCAGGCAGCTTTCTGAAAATAAACCATTAGTTTGTGGGCACACAATGAGACAAACTGGAACTTAATAATAATGAAGGCTTCAGATCTGCTGTAATTGCATGAGAACTTGACAGAGCTTTTTTTCTCTTACTCCAGGACATCAGGCTGTTTTATAATGTTATATATGGTAGTTACAGCACTTTGTCTGACATTGATAGGAGGCATGAACTAACTAACCGGATAGAAAATCACAAGTGTTTCCATATATGTTTCAGTGTTCTTTCAGGTCAAACCTCAACTTTCAAATAGATCATTAAAAATATAACATTTTCTTTGTTATTTCCAGTATTTTACATAGTTAATGGATATTCATGGTAAAAGAGCTCTATATCAGCCGTCAGTGATGAATTGTCACACAGTCAGATTTTCAGCATTTGTTCAGCTGCTGCTAGGTGGTAAAGGAAGTTTTCTGTTGCTGGTGGGAATCGTCTTTGCTTTAGTGCCTCAAAGTTGAGAACACGCTTTTCTCCTTCACCTGAAACTTCTGAAAAAGGAGCCAGGTTGGAGAAGATTTCTCTTGTTTTTAGAGAAATATCCTTTAAAGAAACAGGAAAATATGTATTATGTTAGTATCAAAAAATCCAAACAGTTGTTGCATTTGAATTATTCTTGCTTATTAAGAACTTTATCAGATTAACTTTACTTATGAATTAGGAAAAATGAAACAAAATAACTTAGAAAATCAATGTCATGTTTACATTTTTTTTAACCATTCTGGCCATTTTTTTTGGTATCATTAATCTACAATTACATGTGCAATATTATGGTTACTAAACTCCCCACTTCATCAGGTCCCCCCCACCTACCCCATTACAGTCACTGTCCATCAGCATAGTGAGATGCTATAGAATCATTACTTGTCTGCTCTGAGTGGTACAGCCCTCCCTGTGCCCCCCCCAACATTATGTCTGCTAATTGTAATTCCCCTTTTCCCCCCTTATCCCTCCCTTCCCACCCATCCTCCCCAGTCCCTTTCCCTTTGGTAACTGTTAGTCCATTCTTGGGTTCTGTGAGTCTGCTGCTGTTTTTTTCTTTCAGTTTTTTTCTTTGCTCTTATGCTCCACATATGAGTGAAATCATTTGATACTTGTCTTTTTCGACTTGGCTTATTTCACTGAGCATAATACCCTCTAGCTCCATCCATGTTGTTGCAAATGGTAGGATTTGTTTTCTTCTTATGGCTGAATAATATTCCATTGTGTATATGTACCACCTCTTCTTTATCCATTCATCTACTGATGGACACTTAGGTTGCTTCCATTTCTTGGCTATTGTAAATAGTGCTGCAATAATCATAGGGGTGCATCTGTCTTTTTCAAATTGGGCTGCTGCATTCTTAGGGTAAATTCTTAGGAGTGGAATTCCTGGGTCAAATGGTATTTCTATTTTGAGTTTTTTGAGGAACCTCCATACTGCTTTCCACAATGGTTGAACTAATTTGCATTCCCACCAGCAGCATAGGAGGGTTCCCCTTTCTCCACATCCTCGCCAACATTTCTTGTTTGTGTTTTGGATGTTGGCCATCCTTACTGGTGTACGGTGATACCTCATTGTGGTTTTAATTTGCATTTATCTGATGATTAGTGATGTGGAGCATCTTTTCATGTGTCGTCTGTTGGCCATCTGAATTTCTTCTTTGGAGAAGTGTCTATTCATATCCTCTGGTCATTTTTTAATTGGATTATTTGCTTTTTGTTTGTTGAGGTACGTGAGTTCTTTATATATTTTGGGTTTCAACCCCTTATCGGATATGTCATTTATGAATATACTCTTCCATACTGTAGGATCTTTTTGTTCTACTGATGGTGTCCTTTGCTGTACAGAAGCTTTTCAGCTTGATATAGTCCCACTTGTTCATTTTTGCTTTTGTTTCCCTTGCCCGGGGAGATATGTTCATGAAGAAGTCGCTCATGTTTATGTCCAAGAGATTTTTGCCTATGTGTTTTTCTCAGAGTTTTATGGTTTCATGACTTACATTCAAGGCTTTGATCCATTTTGAGTTTACTTTTGTGCATGGGGTTAGACAGTAGTCCAGTTTCATTCTCTTACATGTAGCTGTCCAGTTTTGCCAACACCAGCTGCCTAAGAGGCTGTTATCTCCCCATTGTATATCCATGGCTCCTTTATCATATATTAATTGGCCGTATATGCTTGGGGTAATGTTTGGATTTTCTATTCTATTCCACTGGTCTGTGGGTCTGTTCTTGTGCCAATACCAAACTGTCTTGATTACTGTAGCTTTGTAGTAGAGCTTGAAGTCTGGGAGCGTAATTCCCACTGTTTTTATTCTTCCTTCTCAGGGTTGCTTTGGCTATTCGGGGTCTTTTGTGGTTCCATATGAATTTCAGAACTATTTGTTCCAGATCATTGAAGAATTGCTGTTGGTATTTTGATAGGGATTGCATTGAATCTGTAGAGTGCTTTAGGTAGTATAGCCATTTTGACAATATTTATTCTTCCTAGCCAAGAGCATGGGATGAATTTCCATATGTTAGTGTCCTCTTTAATTTGTCTTAGGAGTGTCTTGTAGTTTTCAGGGTATAGGTCTTTCACTTCCTTCGTTATATTTATTCCTAGGTATTTTATTCTTTTTGATGCAATTGTGAATGGAATTGTTTTCCTGATTTCTGTTTCTGTTAGCTCATCGTTAGTGTATAGGAAAGCAACAGTTTTCTGTGTGTTAATTTTGTATCCTGCAACTTTGCTGAATTCAGATATTCTAGTAGTTTTGGAGTGGAGTCTTTAGGGTTTTTTATGTACAATATCATGTCATCTGTAAATAGTGACAGTTTGACTTCTTTACCAATCTGGATGCTTTGTATTTCTTTGTTTTGTCTGATTGCTGTGGCTAGGACCTCCAGTACAATGTTGAATAACAGTGGGGAGAGTGGGCATCCCTGTCTTGTTCCCGATCTTAGATGAAAAGCTTCCACCTTCTCACTGTTAAGTATGATGTTGGCTGTGGGTTTGTCATATATGGTCTTTATGATGTTGAGGTACTTGCCCTCTGTACCCATTTTGTTGAGAGTTTTAATCATGAATGGATGCTGAATTTTGTCAAATGCTTTTTCAGCATCTATGGAGATAATCATGTGGTTTTTGTTCTTCTTTTTGTTGATGTGGTGGATGATGTTGATGGATTTTCGAATGTTGTACCATCCTTGCATCCCTGAGATGAATCCCACTTGATCATGGTGTATGATCCTCTTGATGTATTTTTGAATTTGGTTTGCTAATCTTTTGTTGAGTATTTTTGCATCTACTATGTTCATCAGGGATTTTGGTCTGTAACTTTCTTTTATTGTGGGGTCCTTGCCTGGTTTTGGTATTAGAGTGATGCTGGCTTCATAGAATGAGTTTGGAAGTATTCCCTCCTCTTCTAGTTTTTGGAAAACTTTAAGGAGAATGGGTATTATTTCTTCTCTGTAAGTCTGGTAAAATTCAGAGGTGAATCCATCTGGCCCGGGGGTTTTGTCCTTGGGTAATTTTTTGATTACTGATTCAGTTTCATTGCTGGTAATTGGTCTGTTTAGGTTTTATAGTTCTTTGTATTTCTGTGGGGTCCGTAGTGATTTCTCCTTTCTCATTTCTGATTCTATTTATGTGTGTAGATTCTCTTATTCTCTTAGTAAGTCTGGCTAGGGGTTTATCTATTTTGTTTATTTTTTCAAAGAACCAGCTCTTGGTTTCATTGATTTTTTTCTATTGTTTTATTCTTCTCAATTTTATTTATTTCTTCTCTAATCTTTATTATGTCCCTCCTTCTGGTGACTTTGGGCCTCATTTGTTCTTCTTTTCCAATTTCACTAATTGTGTCTTTAGACTATTCATTTGGGATTGTTCTTCCTTCTTTAAATAGGCCTGGATTGCAATATACTTTCCTCTTAGAACTGCCTTTGCTGCGTCCCACAGAAGTTGCGGCTTTGTGTTCTTGTTGTCATTTGTCTCCATATATTGTTTGATCTCTTTTAATTTGATTGTTGATCCATTGATTATTTAGGAGCATGTTGTTAAGCCTCCATGTATTTGTGAGCCTTTTTGTTTTCTTTGTACAATTTATTTCTATTTTATACCTTTGTGATCTGAGAAGTTGGTTGGTAGAATTTCAATATTTTTGAATTTACTGAGGTTCTTTTTGTGCCTAGTATGTGGTCTGGTTGATCTGTCCTTTGGGTTGAGTGGTGTGTTGAAGTCTCCTAAAATGAATGCATTGCTTTCTGTTTCCTCCTTTAATTCTGTTAGTATTTGTCTCACATATGTCGGCACTCCTTTGTTGGGTGCATATATATTTATAATGGTTATATCCTCTTGTTGGACTGACCCCCTTATCATTATATAATGTCCTTTATCTCTTGCTACTTTGTTTGTTTTGAAGTCTATTTTGTCTGATACAAGTACTGCAACACCTGCTTTTTTCTCTTTATTGTTTGCATGGAATATCTTTTTCCATCCCTTCATCTTTAGTCGGTGTATATCTTTGAGTTTGAGGTGAGTCTCTTGTAAGCAGCATATAGATGGGTCTTGCTTTTTTATCCATTCTGTTACTCTGTGTCTTTTGATTGGTGCATTCAGTCCATTTACATTTAGGGTGATTATCGATAGATATGTACTTATTGCCATTGCTGGCTTTAGTTTCATGGTTACCAAAGGTTCAAGGGTAGCTGCTTTACTATATAACAGTCTAACTAACTCTCTTGTTAAGCTATTATAAACACAGTCTGATGATTCTCTCCCTTCTTATTCTTCCTCCTCCATTCTTTATATAGTAGGTGTTTTATTCTGCACTCTTACATATCTTTTGACTGTTTTTGTGGATAGTTGATTCTACTTTTTGTCTTTAGTTAGTATTTGGATGGTCTGTTTTTATGATTTTATTTTCTCTGGTGACATCTTTTTAGCTTTAGGTGTGCTTCCATCTAGAGCAATCCCTTTAAGATACCCTATAGAGGTGGTTTGTGGGAGGCAAATTCCCTCCCTCAAATTTAAATGATAGTTGTGCTGGATACAGTATTCTTGGTTCAAGGTCCTTCTGGTTCATTATGTTAAAGATATCATGCCATTCTCTTCTGGCCTGTAAAGTTTCTGTTGAGAAGTCTGATGTTAGTCTGATGGGTTTTCCTTTGTAGGTGATCTTTTTTCTCTCTCTTGCTGCCTTTAATACTCTGTCCTTGTCTTTGATCTTTGCCATTTTAATTATTATATGTCTTGGTGTTGTCCTCCTTGGGTCCCTTGTGTTGTGAGATCTGTGGGCTTCCATGGTCTGAGAAACTATTTCCTTCCCCAGCCTGGGGAAGTTTTCAGCAATTATTTCTTCAAAGACACTTTCTATCCCTTTTTCTCTCTTGTTCTTCTGGTACTCCTATAATGTGAATATTGTTCCATTTGGATTGGTCACACAGTTCTCTTAATAGTCTTTCATTCTTAGAGACCCTTTTATCTCTCTCTGCCTCAACTTCTCTGTATTTGTTCTCTGATTTCTATTCCATTAACAGTCTCTTGCACCTCATCCAGTCTGCTCTTAAACCTGTCAATCGACTGTTTCATTTCTGTAATATCTCTCCTCACTTCCTCCCTTAGCTCTTGCATATTTCTCTGTAGATCCTTCAGTATGGTTATGACTTTTATTCTGAAATCTTTTTCAGGAAGATTTTTAAAATCTATCCCATCAGGTCCTCTCTCTGGGGTTGTCTGGGTGATCCTTGTCTGGACCATATTCCTCTGTCTTTTCATGGCAATAGAAGTGGTCACTGGTAGGTGCCATGTGTGTCAGCTGGGAGAACAAAGTCCCTTCCTGCTTGTTCTCCTTGCCCTTCTCCAGGGGCTGAGCTGGTTTCCCACACACCGGGAGGCAGTCTCTGGGATAATCCCCTGAGCTGACTGTGTGCTGGGCCACCTCAGCCTAGCCTATACCTTATGGGTTCTGGGGCCCTTCCCGCTTAGCTGCGCGCCAGCCAGGAGTAGATTCTGTGAGGTTGCTGTGGGCGGGGCCGCTCCTCCGCTGTTCCGCAGCAGTGACGGCTCCGCTGGACCCTTTGCGGTGCCGGCTGGGGGAAACGAATGGCAGGCTGTTGATCTCTGTGGGAAGCCTCGGCGCGGCTTTGCCCGGCCACTGGCCAGGGTGTCTGAAATTCACCAAGACTCCCAGCCTGCTGGGCTGAGTGTGCTGGTATGATTTTGTTCCGCTCTTGGTCCCTTGTCTCTTTAAGACTTTTAAAAAAGCGCCCACTTTTCTTTTGTCCCAGGGAGCCGGCTGGGGGGACCTGCCTGCAGTCTCCGTCTCAGATCCTGCCCTTCTGTTTCTCTAATCTCCGATACACCACACGATGTGTGTCTGTGCTCCGGGTGCAGATCACCAGGGCTGGTTATTTAGCGGGCCTGTGCTTCCACTCCCTCCCCACTCTGATTCTTTTCCTCCCGCTGGTGTGCTGGGGTGGGGGAGTGCCCAGGTTCCGCCAGGTCGCGGCTTTGTATCTTACCCGCTTCGTGAGCCACTGAGTTCTTGCAGATGTAGCTGTAGCCTAGCTGTTGTATTGTATCTTCTGGTCTCTCTTTTAGGAATAGTTGTGTTTGTTGTATTTTCACAAATATATATGGTTTTGGGAGGAGATTTCCGCTGCCCTGCTCACGCTGCCATCTTCCCAGAAGTCCTTCCCATTTTAGCCATTTTTAAGCGTACAGTTCAATGGCATTAAGTGCATTCAGTGTTGTAAGACAGTAGCTACTGTCCATTTCCTGAACTTCCCATCATCCCAAACTGAAAGTCTATACCCATTGAACAAAAACTCCCTACCCCCTCTCTGTCAGCCCCTGGTAACCACCATTCTATATTCTGCCTCTATGAATTTGATCACTCTAGGTACCACATATAAATGGTATCCTACATCCTTTTGTGTCTGTCTTATTTCATTTAGCATGTTTTCAAGGTTCATCCATATTATAGCAGAAGTTAGAAACTTCATTTCTTTTCAAGGCTGAATAATATTCCACTGCATATACACACCCACCCACCACATCTGGTTTATCCATTCATCCATTGATTGATTTGAGTTGTTTTCACCTTTTGGCTATTGTGAACAGTGCTGTTAACATGGATGTGCAAATATCTATCTGAGTCCCTGCTTTAATTCTTTTTGACACAGAACCACAAGGAGAATTGCTGTATCTATAGTAATCAGATGTTTAACTTTTTGAGGAACCCTGCTATTGTTTTTAGAACAAAGTTCTCTTCTGCCTGGGATGAGTAACCCAGCACCTGCCATGTGGACTTGATTCCTCTTCAGTGACCAACATTCGTTTGGATGGCTTAAAACTCACTGGAGCTCACATTAAAGTCAGGCCTTTGTCTTGGTATGCTGACATAATTAATTTATGCAAATATTTTCAAATCCCTAAAACATGCTAGGCACTTTTATCATGTTATACTGAGTCAAATAAATGTGTATCACTTTTAATAATAAATTGTATATTACTTTTTAGTCCATGAAAAACAAAAATTCAAAACTCAAATTTATGTATTTCACCAACATTGTAAAAAGCCATTGTTTTGACTCTAATGTTGACAGAGGGATGGATGGGCAATGAAGGAGTCTCAGTGTTCAGGCCCTCAGGACAAACCCACACCCCTCCTGGCCACAGCTGGACAGGCCACCAGCACTGAACAGAAAGAACAGTGCTGCTGGCAGGTCCCTACCAAACCCTGAGGTCCCTAGCACCCTTCAGCTCACATGTCACCTCCTCAGAGAGCTGTCTGAACTCTTCTCTAATTTTCTGCCTCAACCCCTTCTTTCTGTCACAGCATTCATTTATCATGGCTCACAATGACCTTGTTTACATTATTTTCTGTTGACCTACTCCACTAAACGCTGGCCATGAGGTCAGGAACTTTGCTCCCTGTGCAGTGCCTGACATATAGTCAGTGCTCAATAAGTATTATCTAGGTAAATGAATGGATAAGTGAAGAGAAGAGCCGGGTCTGCCCAAGTGAGTAGGGTCTGCTTATCAAGAGGTAACCCCAGGTGGCAAAGGTGCACACAGTGGGAGACAATCCTTCTGGGCCCCCGGCCCCCAGGAGATGAGACAAGTCTAGATGAGGCAGGGCCCGGGACAGCCAGGCTGGAAGTGCATCCCTGCAGGAGAGGAGCAAGGAGCTGGGAACAGGCCTGGAGCAGACAGACAGCAGCCATGCATGGCGGAGACCAGGCAAGGGGCGGTGCAAAGGAAGGGCTTAGCACCACCTAGAGAGGCAGCAATAAAACCCATCTGCCATCCCGTCTAGCAAGAGGACACAAGGGTCCACATGGAGACTGGTCAGCTTGACAGGCAGACCCCATAGAGGAGCCGGCCCTGTAGGCTGTGACACTAGAGTCTGCTAAACTTTGCAAGGGTCTGATGCTAACACTTAGATGTCCTGAAGCAATACATCAAAGGTAGATTAAGATGTTCTATCTAGTTCCCCAAGCTCAAAAGCAACCTTCTCTTTTCAATTTGTTCTCCATGACAACTATACTAGGAGGAGAGAAGGCACTGGCCAGCCCAGAAAAGCATTCCAGACCTCGTGACAGTTACATTTTTCACTATAAATGCTTGGCTTTAGCACCAGTGCTTTGTATGTATCTGTCCCTGGAGCCCAAAAACTTATCTGCCATGGCAGCCCCCACCTGCTCCTTACCAGGACCATCCCCCTCTTCACATCTGCCTGCTGGTGTCCCCACACTTCACTCTGTTCTCGTGAACAGGAGACAATGAGCGGCTGTGCCGCATGCCGCCCAGCGACATGCTTCCAGGATTCTCAGGAAGTTAGAAGATTGGCGAGTTACCTGTATAACCTGACTGTCTGATTTCTCTGGATCTTCTGCAGACTGAACAATTAGCTGACCAATTTCTTTGTGCAGTTTGCCCATTGTCATGGCCTCTGGTTGAGAACAAGAGGAGTATGTTGTGAATATTTAGAAGTTTACATAATAAAAATAATCATGCCACCTATCTGAAAACATGAAAGATCATACAGAGGGAATTTCCAAAATGCAACTGATGACCCCCCATTTCCATTTTATCATTAAACACAAATAGGATGGCATGCTAGGAGGCAAGGCATAATCGCAATTTATATATTTCATGTCCAAGATAAAAATACGCCAATACGGAACCAAATTTCTCCACACCTACCTGATAGGAATTTTTACTTTTCTTTCTACATAAAACTTAATGAAAACTTCTAAGTATAGATAAGTTGTGATTTTAAGGCAAGAGCCTGACTTTACTGTCAGTCCTGCAGAAGCCATTGCTAATGCCTGCAGCAAGATGAATAGACATTTGTCTGTCACTCCAAGGGCCAAACTCCTTCCAAAGGTGCTGACTAGGTTGAGCCCATTTTATAGACTCAGAGTACTAGATGGCAGCAGGGAGACAGCCACACTTGCTGGTTCTAACACTTCAGGGCCTTAACTGGCTCTGGACACAGTCAGGTCTCTATCACTTTGGCTTTACAAAAAGCAGTTGTCTCCTAAAGGTCTGATTCTGCAGTTTGAATTTTTCACCATGAACATGCATTATGTTTTGACTTTTAAAACAAATTGAAAGAAAACTAGCTCCAGTTCTATTAATTTGGAGTTGTAGATAACCTCACATCATCAGAATCTACCTAACAAAAATCCCTAATGAGCCAGTATTCAGCTGCTCCCACTTTCAGGAGAAAGATAAATAACACTGCCAAAACTGCTATCAGTAATTCCCATTTAAAACCAATACCTCGGTAGTGCCCTGAGCTCAGCACATATTTAACCCAATCTTTACCACTTTATGCAGCTGTAATTTAGGACAATTTTCAATTGCCGGAGACAACACTATGATCCTAGAACACCCTTTGCACATCACTAACTCCAACAATACTTCCACTCCTTTGTGTTTACTGAGATATCTTTTGAAAAGATTTTCTGCAAAGGAGTCATGTTCGACCCTTGTGTAGTGATAAATGTCTGTGCACTCTTCGTCAAAGGAAGTCTACACACTTAATGACTTGCTTGTAACAAAAAGAATACGGAGGAAGTGAGGGTTTACGACCTCTGAGACTAGGTCATGAAAGACACTGTGGTCTCCCCTCTGTCTCTTGGATCGCTCACTCTTGGGGAAGCCAACTGTCATGTCATGAGAACAGTCACCCATGTGGTGAGGCCTCCTGCCAACAGCCATGTGAGTTAGCTTAGAAGTGGGGTCTCCAATGATTGCAGCCCTGTCAATACCCTAACTGAAACCTCATGAGAGCCAGAACCTCCCAGCCAAGTTCATCTTGAATTCCGGACCTACCAAAACTATGAGATAATAAATATCTGTTGTTTTGAATCACTAAGTTTAGAAGTGATTTGTTATGCAGCAACAGTTAACTAATACACCCTGTTTAAACAGAGAAGTGGAGAAACAAGATGAATATGCTATTTTATTAACACATGTAGCATACATACCCAGAATGTATCACTAACATGCCAGGCCTGTAAGAATAAATGCTGTGTTCTGGACACAGAAAAATCCCTCCAGCTTCAACACAGCAGGTTACGCAGGCCCTCAAACATTGGTTTTAGAGAATCAGCCTAAGAAATAGAATTGCTTGGCTTACATCTTGTTTCAACAACAGAACAGAGTAAAGAACTAACCTTTTGCAAGTGGAGCAATGATAATCTCACTTTCTGCCAGATTCACAAACACATCATAGAGGTCTGATCTATTGCTCACCTCCAAGTCTACAAATCCAGCGATATAACCTGCATGACAAAAATGACCAACATTACTGGAATAGAAAGAAATCAGATAGTGAACATACCAAAAAACTGAGTCTAAAAGCTCAGCAACTGCTTTTCACTGCTTTATGTATGAAGGGTACATTAGCTGTACCCTGTGGTATTTATTAAGACAACATTATTGTCAATGCCTAAAGAAACTCACACAATTCAAAATGTCCCAAAACTAGACTTCAGTGTCAAGGAAGAAGGATGGAGTAAAGCACGTACTTTTCAGTTGTTACTGGGTCAAGAATGACAGGTGAGGCCGAAGGCAGAAAGGATTCTCGTGACCTGTGCTCTCCCTTTGGGTCTCTGTCTTCAAGAAATAAATCAGAGCCAAACACCTGGTTTCTCAGAGACAGCATAGCAACACAGCCTTATCTTTCCCCAATTTCAGATCTGATATGATAAATGCTAAAAGAGTCAGGGCAACTCAAGAATTAGTGGACTTCTGGAATTGCTGTTAAGATAACAGTTCCCAGACTTTAGAGATCACAGAGCAGTATAATTAAAAAGTTGAGGATCAATTTATCATTGCTAAGGTTTTACTTGAGTGCAGAGCATGCAGTCACAGACTCACTGATATGTGAGAAAATGTGATACATGGCAGAAATACTGCTGGCTACTGGAGAAAAGAGGCCACACTATTCAATAAATGTTCTGGGGTCATGTGGCTATCCAAATGGAAGAAAATGAAATCAGGTCCCAAACTCACACACTACAAAAGAAGTACCTCAGGCAGATTAAAGACTTAAACGGGAAAGAAAAAAACATTTTCCAAGAAATTTTTATAAGAAGATACAGGAGAATATCCTTCTATCTGAGGGACATAAATTTTCTTAAACCAAATATAAAAACTAATATAAAAGCCTAATGAATTCCAACACATTAAAATGATATCTGTCAATCAAAAGATACCATGAAAATGAAAAGAAAATCCACAAACTCAGATTTTTGAAGCATATATAATCAACAATGGGTTTATATCCTAAATATATAAAGAAATTCTATGAATTGTTAAGAAAAACCCAACAGAAATCAAGTAAAAGACAGTTATTTAGCAGAAGAGGAAACACAAATGACAAGAACACAAATATGCTTAAACTCATTAGGAATCAGGAAATGCAAATTAAACCATTGTACACCCACCAAGGTGGCAAACATTTTAGTCTGACAATAACCAAGTGTTGTGGAAGCCATGAAGTGATGGGACTGCTGCTCCACTACTAGTGGGAGGGTAAACTGTTAGTCTCTGAGGAGAACATGGCATTATCCAGCAGCTTGAGGGTTTGCATACCTTGTAACTCAGAATCTACTCCCCGATTTGTAACCTAGAGAACGTCTTGCAGATGTGCACCAAGAGACCCATAATAAGAATGCTTATAGCAGTACTGTTTTAAAAGTGAATACGAGAAAAGGCCAAATTAAGTAACTATGGTATATCATGTAATGGAATTCTATACAGCACTGAAAATGAACAGGACTACAGACATCCATGTGAACATGGAGGAATCCCACAAAAATATTAAGTTTTAAAGGCAAAAAAAAAAGGGAAAAATAGACCACAGAAGATTCATCCATCATGAGTCCATATATGTAGAAAGTTTAGTAAAATTAAACATTATTTTGTTTAGTGATATGTGTTCATGTGTATGTGGCTAGAGGAAAAAAGGTTCAGTGGGATAGGAAGGCACATGCAGTGATTCCCAGGCCCAATAATATTCTACTTTCTCTTCTCTGGTGAGCCCATGAGTGTTCCTTTTATTTTTTTATAACTTACACAAATATTACATATTATTTTATGTGTGTAAGAAATATTTCATAATTGTGAAAACAACAAAAACTAGCATCATCATAACCATTTTATGAAAGGATCTTTTAAGACCATAAAAGTATAAGTGGCACAATAACTTTAAATGTAAATAAAAGAAAACAATGTTAGTACAAAGTTAGGATTCCTGTAAACTATTATTAAATTATTCCCAAAATCTTATTATTAAAGATTATTAAACTTATATAATAACATCATTTAAAAATAATATACATTTTTCCTTTGAGAAATATGGAAAGGCTCAAAATAAAGTCTAAGTCAAATCACTGATAGGGAAGCTATAAAGACGAGAACTTAACAAGTTAAAAATAAGTTGTATTTTGGTGATGGTTGCACAACACAAGTGCACTTAATGCCACTGAACTAAACACTTACAAATGATTAAGATCGTAAATTTTATGTTATGTGTACTTCCTCACAATATTTTTTTAAATTAAAAAAATTTTAAGGGAAAAAAAATTCACCCATATTACCAAAGAAATAATAAATGATCAGTCTTCCCCTTCGGAATGCATGCAAAAGCAAACACACAAACCCCAAACCAAACCAGAGCCCTAGTTAAGCAGAGCCTCTCCTTCCCTAGGGACCCTGTTGTCTACCTGTGCACATCTGCAGAGCTTCCAGCTCATCAGCATTGAGGTGCATGTAGGAATGAAGTATGGTCCAGTCCTGTCGATGCCACACCAAGGCGGGCAGAGTCCTGAGGAATCAAGGTGAGAATGCAAATGGTCGCTGGCCTGCACCTCAGACTCAGCCTCCCCTTCCCTCTTCTTCCCGCAGAGGAAACTAGCTGTCAAGCAAACGGGAGGACAAAGCCTAAACATGCCGATACCTCCAGGCTTCAACTTAAAGTAATGCAGTGTTTTCTTTTTTTTTTTAATTATGGTATCATTGAAATATACTCTTATGAAGGTTTCATATGAGCAACATTGTGGTTTCAACATTCACCCATATTATCAAGTCCGCCCCCCACCCCTGTAATCACTGTCTATCAGCGTAGTAAGATGCTATAGAGTCATTACTTGTCTTCTCTGAGTAATGCAGTGTTTTCAACTCTTCTTTTTGGGTCAGATTAGCTACAAAAAGCTCAAGGGGAAGTTTCAAAAAGTCTCCAGGGTGGCAAGGAGTGACACTTCTCCAAGTTCCCTCTGAACACTCCACTTGGAGTGCTACAGAGAAGTCTGAGTCTGAGGGTGACAGCCAAAACAGGCCCTGCAAGCAAGACCTTTTTTTTGAAGTTTCTCATTTCGTGTTTACAATTCCAGTCAAACTTTGCAAACCACTTTGTGTTTGTTTTTATATAAAATAGGTTTCCTTAAAAAAAAAACTTCTAGTAAAATAAATACAGTGGGAAGATGTGCCCAACTTATATGTGGTTTTGTAAGCCCCCTGGGGTCCTGGTACCTATCTCAGAAGCTGTGGACACCCCTGGTTTCAGAAGCAAAAATGTAGAGGAATAGGGTAATTGGGTGGAAAAATACAGGGTTTTGGAATCAGAACAGGGTAAAAATTCTGGTCCTCTCACCTACAATCTTGAGGCAATCACAAAACAGTAATCATTTCTGGAGTGCAAACTATGAGCAAGGTACATGCTAAGCATCTTAACGCAAAGTATTTCCAATCCTAAAAACAAGCTTATGATGTATTATCTTCATTTTACAAATAAAGAAACGGAGGCTTAGAAACATTAAGGATCCTTTATGTGACCATAGAGCTAGTAAGTTGTCCTCCCACGAATTTAAACCCAGATCTTTCTAGCTATCAAGCTTTTCTTTCTTTCCATTGTCTAACCATTTAGCCTCCCTGAGCCTCAATTTTCTAATCTATAAAACAGGCTAGTAATACTTCCTTGCAGGGTTCTTGTCATGCGTAAGTTTAATAAATTAAAGTGCCTGGCATTCGGTAAATACAGCATAAATGCCAGTTTTCCCTGCTTTTAAAAAAGAATCTAAAAGCCAGTTAGATCTGGCAAAGAAAAAAACTTAAAAGAAATCTGTATTTATTATAAAAATAAAAAGAGTGTAGTAAATTTGAAGAAAAAACTTAACCTAAATGCCTCGCATGCAGGAAAGTCTTATTTCACGGAAACTACATGGAATCCAAAGGCAGTTTGCTTCCCAGGCTGAGATGAGGCTGTTTTGCACCTGCCGTTTCCCATTATGCTGGAGCAAAGACCTTTTATCAGCAAACTTGTCTCTGGGAGTTGCATGATTCCTTGAATGTGGCATGCAGGAAGGCCTTATTTCACAGAAATTATACGTAATCCAAAGGCAGTTTACTTCCGAATCTCTATACTGCAATGTTTACTATGTTTTCCAGATCACATTTAGGTGGTTGCATGATTCCTTGAATGGGGCATGCAGGAAGGCCTTATTTCACAGAAACTAAACTGAATCCAAATGCAATTTGCTTCCAAGGCTGAGATGAGGCAGTTTTGCTCCTGCATTTTCCCTTAAAGCTGGAGCAAAAACCTATTGACAGCACCCTTATCTCTGGGAGTTAGAGTTCATACAAAAAGGACAGCTTTGTACTACAATGTTTACACTGTTTTCCAGATCACATTAGGTGGTTGCATGATTCCTTGACTGGGGCATGCAGGAAGGCCTTTTTTCACCGAAACTACACGGAGTCCAGAGGCAGTTTGCTTCCCAGTCTGAGATGAGGCAGTGTTGCTCCTGCAGTTTCCCTTAATGCTGGAGCAAAGACCTATTGGCAGCACACTTATCTCCGGGAGTTAGAGGACATACAGAAAGGACAGGTTTGATTCGCAATATTTACTATGTTTTCCAGATCATTTTTAGGTGGTTGCATGATTCCTTGTCTGGGGCATGCAGGTAAGCCTTATTTCACTTAAACTACACGGAGTCCAAAGGCAGTTTGCTTCCCAGGCAGAGATGAGGCAGTTTTGTTCCTGCAGTTTCCCTTAATGCTGGAGCAATGACCTATTGACAGCACAATAATCTCAGTGACTTAAGGAACATACAGAAAGGACAGTTTTGTACTGTAATGTTTACTATTTTGTCCAGATCACATTTACGTTGTTGCATGATACCTTTACCGTGGCATGAAGGAAGGCCTTATTTCACGGAAACTACACAGAGTCAAAGGCAGTTTGGTTCCCAGGCTGAGATGAGGCAGTTTAGCTCCTGCAGTTTCACTTAGTTCTGGAGCAAAGACCTATTGGCAGCACACTTATCTCTGGGAGTTAGAGTACATGCAGAAAGGACAGCTTTGTACTGCAATGTTTACTATGTTTTCCAGATCACATTTAAGTGGTTGCAGGATTCCTTGACTGGGGCAGGCAGGAAGGCCTTATTATCACGGAAACTACACGGAATCCTAAGGCAGATTGCTTCCCAGGCTGAGATGATGCAGTTTTGCTCCTGCAGTTTCCCTTAATGCTGGAGCAGTGACCAATTGACAGCACAATTATCTCAGTGAGTTACAGTACATACAGAAAGGACAGTTTTGTACTGCAATGTTTACTATGTTGTCCAGATCACATTTACTTTGTTGCATGATACCTTGACCGTGCCATGAAGGAAGGCCTTATTTCACGGAAACTACACGGATTCCAAAGGCAGTTTGCTTCCCAGGCTGAGATGAGGCTATTTTGCTCCTGCAGTTTCACTTAATGCTGGAGGAAAGACCTATTGGCAGCACACTTATCTCTGGGAGTTAGAGTACATACAGAAAGGACAGCTTTGTACTGCAATGTTTACTATGTTTTCCAGATCACATTTAGGCGGTTGCATGATTCCTTGAATGGGTCATGCACGAAGGTCTTATTTCACTGACATTAAACGGAATCCAAAGGCAGTTTGCTTCCCAGGCTGAGATTAGGCAGTTTTGCTCCTGCCGTTTCCCATTATGCTGGAGCAAAGAACTTTTGTCAGCACACTTATCTCTGGGAATTGCATGATTCCTTGAATGGGGCATGCTGGAAGGCCTTATTTCACAGAAACTAAACGGAATCCAAAGGCAGTTTGCTTCCAAGGCTAACATGAGGCAGTTTTGCTCCTGCAGTCTCCTTAATCCTGGAGCATAAACCTATTGGTAGCACTCTTATCTCTGCGAGTTAGAGAATATACGGAAAGGACAGCTTTGTACTGTAATGTTTACTATGTTATCCAGATAACATTTACGTGCTTGCATGATTCCTTGACTGGGGCATGCAGGAAGGCCTTAATTCACGGAAACTACACGGAATCCAAATGCAGTTTGATTCCCAGGCTGAGATGAGGCAGTTTTGCCCCTGCAGTTTCCCTTAATGCTGGAGCAAAGACCGATTGGCAGCACACTTTTCTCTGGGAGTTCGAGTACATACAGAAAGGACAGCTTTGTACTGCAATGTTTACACTGTTTTCCAGATCACATTTAGGTGGTTGCATGATTGCCTGACTGGGGCATGCAGGAAGGCCTTATATCACGGAAACTACACGGAATCCAAAGGCATTTTGCTTCCCAGCCTGAGATGAGGCAGTGTTGCTCCTGCAGTTTCCCTTAATGCTGGAGCAAAAACCTATTGGCAGCACACTTATCTCTGCGAGTTAGAGGAAATGCAGAAAGGACTGTTTGTACTGCAATGTTTACAATGTTATCCATATCACATTTATGTGGTTGCATGATTCCTTGACTGGGGCATGCAGGAAGGCCTTATTTCACGGAAACTACACGGAATCCAAAGGCAGTTTGCTTCCCAGGCTGAGATGAGGCAGTGTTGCTCCTGCAGTTTTCCTTAATACTGGAGCAAAGACCTATTGGCAGCACACTTATCTCCGGGAGTTAGAGGACAGACAGAAAGGACAGCTTTTTTCTGCAATGTTTACCATATTTTCCAGATCCCATTTAGGTGGTTCCATGATTCCTTGACTCGGGCATGCAGGAAGGTCTTATTTCACGGAAACAACAAGGATTCCGAAGGCAGTTTGCCTCCCAGGCTTAAAAGAGGCAGTTTAGCTCCTGCAGTTTCCCTTAATGCTGGAGCAAAGACCTATTGGCAGCACACTTATCTCTGGGATTTAGATTACATACGTAAAGCATAGCTTTGTACTGCAATGCTTACTATGTTTTCCAGATCACATTTAGGTGGTTGCATAATTCCTTGACTGGGCCATGCAGGAAGTACTTATTTCATGAAAACTACACGGAATCCAAAGGCAGTTTGCTTCCCAGGCTGAGATGAGGCAGTTTTGCTCCTGCAGTTTCCCTTAATGCTGGAGCAAAGAACTATTGGCAGCGCACTTATCTCTGGTAGTTAGAGTACATACAGAAAGTACACCTTTGTACTGCAATGTTTACTTTGTTTTACAGATCACATTTAGGCAGTTCCAGGATTCCTTGTACGGGGCATGCAGGAAGGTCTTATTTCACTGGTATTAAAGGAATCCAAGTGCAGTTTGCATCCCAGGCTGAGATAAGGCAGTTTTGCTCCTGCCGTTTCCCTTTATGCTGGAGCAAATACCTTTTGGCAGCACACTTATCTCTGGGAGTTGCATGATTCCTTGAGTGGGGCATGCAGGAAGTCCTTATTTCACAGAAACTAAAGGGAATCCAAAGGCAGTTTGCTTCCAAGGCTCTGTACTGCAAGCTTACTATGTTTTCCAGATCACATTAGTTGGTTGCATGATTCCTTGAATGGGGCATGCAGGAAGGCCTTATTTCACAGAAACTAAACGGAATCCAAAGGCAGTTTGCTGCCCAGGCTGAGATGAGGCAGTTTTGCTCCTGCAGTTTACCTTAATTCTGGAGCAAAAACCTATTGGCAGCACACTTACCTCTGCGAGTTAGAGGAAATACAGAAAGGACAGCTTTGTACTGCAATGTTTACTATGTTGTCCAGATCACATTTACGTTGTTGCATGATACCTTGACCGTGGCATGAAGGAAGGCCTTATTTCACGGAAACTACACGGAATCCAAAGGCAGTTTCCTTCCCAGGCTGAGATGAAGCAGTTTTGCTCCTGCAGTTTCCCTTAATGCTGGAGGAAAGACTTATTGGCCACACTTTATCTCAGGGAGATAGACTACATACAGAAAGACAGCTCTGTACTGCAATGTTTTATATGTTTTCCAGATCACATTTAGATAGTTGCATGATTCCTTAACTCGGGCATGCAGGAAGGACGTATTTCATGGAAACTACACAGAATGCAAAGGCAGTTTTCTTCCCAGGCTGAGATGAGCATTTTGCTACTGCAGTTTCACTTAATGGTGGAGCAAACACCTATTGGCAGCACACTTATCTCAGGTAGTTAGAGTA